>JAOEGS010015596.1:73409-90117 GCA_025447755.1 Corythornis vintsioides | reverse complement strand
GCCAATGGCATCCTGGGATGCATTAGGAGAAGTGTGGCCAGCAGGTCAAGGGAGGTTCTCCTCCCCCTCTGCTCTGCCCTGGTGAGACCCCCACCTTGAGTGCTGTGTCCAGTTTTGGACACCCCAGTTCAGAAAAGACAGAGATTTGCTGGAGAGAGTTCAGCACAGAGCCACCTGTGGAGCATCTCCCTTATGAGGAGAGGCTGAGAGAGCTTGGGCTCTTTAGCCTGGAGAAGAGGAGACTGAGGGGGGGACCTCATCAATGTCTATAAATATGTTAAGGGTGAGTGTAGGGAGAATGGAGCCAGACTCAATGTCATCCAATGACAGGACAAGAGGCAATGGGAGCAACTTGGAGCTCAAGAGGTTTAGGGTAAAACTTGGAGTCATCTCTTGGAAACCTCTGTGTGGTTTCCTGCCTCTGCAAAAGCAGTGAAAGGAGGATTAAGTCAGCCAACAGGGATGAACTTGACTAAATAATGAAGCTGGCAGGGGGGAAAAGACTCCCCTAAGAAAGAGCTTTGCAGCATGTCCCACTTGTGGTGTCCCTGCAGTGTGTATGGTAATTACTGGAGACCACCCTGCAGCTGTATGGCTCTGTGGTTGCTCAGCAGTTGGACTCCCCTAGCACTGCACAGGGCAGGTGTCCACTGCTCAAGGGGTAACTTCAACACCTGGGTCTCAATCCAGTGATCCTTTATAGCTCCCCTCTAAACTTCTTTGTGCTTTAAACTAAGGTTACAGCTGGCTTTGGGGTTTACACAGGTTTGGGGGATGTAATTACAGCAGACCTTCCCCTCCAGCTCCTGCTGTAGTGGTTCCATGTTCAGTGCAAATGTCTGATGGAAGCCCCAGTGCCTGTGCTAGGAAGGGGCTGATGCAGCCCTAATATTTTCTATAAAATGCCACCTTCTCTCACTATGATTCATGCATAATTCAGAGGATCCTCTAAAAATAAAGTTCCCCAGGCAGCCTCAGAAGCCTGAGTAATTTGTGTCTGTGATCACAGGAGAGGTGAAGAGCTCTCTTCTCCCATGGGGCTGCTTGCTAGCAGAAAGGCTGAGCTCTGGCCAATGTCTCAGTGGGCACCCACTGCTGGTGCAGCTCAGGGAACATAAATCTGCGTCGTGCAGGATCACTGTCTCTGCCACGCAAGGGAGTCCAGCCTGGGCTCTGCCCTTTGTATAACTGCAGAGACAGCTTGTAAGACCTCCAAATATATAATTATTTTTTTTTTTTCTCTTTGTGTTGCTGTACCAGTGACCTGTGGTTACGGTGCAACACCCCGGGGGCTTTGCAGAACTGTGTCCTACAGAGCAAGAATAGAGAGGTGTGCTCCTTAACGAGGTAATAGCAACAAGCCTGCTATATTTAGCTGTTACATGTTGACTTACATGAGTATATAAAAATACCTGCTACAAAACTAAGAGCTGTGAAAGGTAAAATACAGCACATCTGCCCATGGAATTGTTTGTATTATGTGAAATCACCCCAAAATGAGACTTAATACCCCTAGGTCAGACTTTAAAAAAAAAAAAAAAGGCCTTCTCTCCAATGTCCCCTGCTCTTCTGACATAACCTTGATGTTCTTCTGCTTTACTGAATCCAGGGGTTATACACCTGGATTCTCCTATCCCACTAGTGCAGATTCATGTTTAATGTACATCCACGTTTAATGACTCAGTATAACATTTAAAAGACTAGAAAGGGCACAGTTGGAAAAGTCTCTTCCCTCCTAGTTTTAGCATGCTGGCAAATCACAGATTACCTGCTCAAAATCTTCTGATCAATGGACTGATAAACCAAAGACCCTCTTTATGCTATTAATTATGTCTTCCCTCTGCCTAAAGAAAGATCCCTGGAATTGTCTGGGATTCCACAACAACAGCAGATATTTCCATGGGTGGGAGTAGCTGGTGGGCAGCAGAATGGATCCTGGTTCTTCATTTGGTGAATGTCCTTGGTAGTAAATCCTAGGAAAAGCAGAGCAAGATCAAAGCAGCTTAAGAACTCTTCATCAGCTGCTCTTCCCTGTGTATTTCCAGGACTTGGCAAAGGCTCACTTGTACTAGAAGACACCCTGAACAGCCACAAGTGCATGGTCAGAAATAAGACAGCAGACAAATCTTTGTATTTTCTTCTGGTCCTTCAGTCCTCTCCTGATTTCCCAAAATAGCAACCAAAAGAAGTATTTCCTTTGTACTGTTTGACAGTAATAAATGGTTTGGGAGTGGTTCTGTGTCCTGCTTGAGCGGACTTGAAGTTTTGAGCTCCTCTGAATAAAGCATTTTACTGCTCATGCCAAACCAGGAGTCTGTGCTGGTGAGGACAGGAAGACCCAGAACAAATCACTGTATGCTGGACATCTTTACTCCCTTTCTCATGTTGGTTACTTAAATGGTGGACCTCAGTGTGACAAGGTGCAGCGAGTAATAAGCATCTACATGATTTTGAAAAGTTCCCAGGCAATTAATTGAAAATAAACCTGTTATGGATGGTTATACAGAGCAAGGGCCTGGTTTTGCTCTTGGATGATCACACTGTCATACCTGGTGCTTTGCCCCGGCTGCTGTACAGATGATGGTGGTCACCAGTGACATGAGCATCTCTGCATAACTTTGGCTGCTGCCCTGCAGCCAGCTGCCTTTACATGGGCCTGGGCTTTGCACAGGAGTGCCCACAAAGGAGTTTTCTCCAAAGGGATGATGTCTGTAGTGTTTCCAGCACCCTGTGACAAGCAGAGATTTGGCAATGCTTCTGTCACAAACTGAGAGATAAGGGGACTGGAGATGAGAAAGCAGCTGGGGATTGTGCCAGGCAATGGCTCTTAATTTAAAATAATGTTTCCAGGCTGTTGCTGTTGGTATGACACTTGTGTTTCTGATGCTTTTGAAACAGACTTCATCTCATTTTTCCTGTTTTACTCCAATCTAAGCTCCCTCTGGAAGGTGAGGGGGGCCCTGGGTCCTGCTGCTGGTCAGGGCTCTCTTTGCCCAGGTCAGCCTGAGCACAGGGCTCTAGCCCCATAGCTGTGACTTCAGAGAGACTGGGAAATGGCTGAGATAGATCTTATTGGACAGGAAATCAATATCTAGTTTTAAGATACTTTTCTATTGATGTTGATTACTTTATATTATATTAAGAGGCAGTATATTCACTTGGCTCACTACTGCATTATTTTAGAGCTTTGGAGTTCATGGTAATTTTGAATGTATTTTTTTGCTGTTCCATCAAAGATGAGAATTTTTCCCCATCCCCTGACCTTCTGTGTTAGCAAAAATAATGCTTCTTGCTTTGTAACTAATGGTTTCAGAATAGAAAATGTGTAACTGAATTGGAGACAGCTGCTAGGATTTGCAAACAGCCTGAAATAGTTACAGCAAACTGCTATGTGCATTTCACCGTGCTCCTACTCCTAGTGCAGGAGGCATATTTATTATGTGCTTATCAGCATGTCCAAGGAAGAAAAGATAAGATAGTATACATAATGTAATGTTATGTAATACAGGAAAATAAAGGAGGGAGAAGATGGAGATGTACAGATTCAGCTATGCCATCTTTCATCAGCTCTTGAAGAATATTCCTAGATGTCTTGATGCTGCAGGTGCATCCAGCAGTAGTTTGATGCTCCTCTTGCAAGTTTCTCCTTCCCTAGGGTCAGAATGGCTTGAAATGGCTGGAAATTAGAGAATTTCCCAGTCATTCCCAGCTAGGCAAACCCCTTGGCTTCAGAGGAAGACACTACTTCTGCACTTGAAAAATGAGCAGATGGGACACTAGATAGCTGTTTTTTTCTTTTTAATTTAAGCAAAGCAGGCACCAGAGGTGATGGCAGAGCACATGCTTTGTTCAGATGTTAGGGGGCTGTGAAGCAGTAAGACTGAGGGATGCCTGAGGGATGTTTCCTGTGGAAGTGTCCAGCTCAGAATAACAGTGTAACAGTTTGGGGAGAAAAGGAGATTTTGAAAGCACTGACAACCTCTCCCCAACGTCTGTGTTTGGTGAAAAACAAGGTCATTTCTGCAAGCTCAGCTCCCTACAAAATATTTCAAGAAGAGTTTATAAGTTCTCCCTTTTGCAAGGAGAGTTCTTCTGGCCTTTTTTGACATGACATCCCCTGTCATCACAAAGCATCTCTTGGCTATAGCTGGAACATGCAGTGCATTGAAGCAACCTGCCCCCACACACCTCAGCTGCGATGTCCTTGCAAGATGAGCATCAAACCTATGATGTCCTTCTCCCTGTGCCACATTAGCCCTGGGCATTCTTATCAACCCAGAATTGGGTAGATGGCACCTGCATTCCTGGAGGTGCCATGTCAAGGATTCCAGTCAACTAGCAACTAAGTGGGTTCATTTGGCCACAATTGGTGACCTCTGGGGAACACCATCTTCCCATCCTGAGCAACAATGCCTTGCTTGAGGCAGGTTTAAGGATAGGCTTATGCTTTTTCTCTGCTCTTTCAGCTGCTTTGTTTAGCAGAGGAGCCTGGAGTCCTGCCAAGCCTACAGGCTAGTGCCACCTTGTTACATCCTCTGTAGCTGAATTAGCCCCAAAACATGATGGGGATCTGCCCCCATTGCCACAAGCAGTCACAAGTTAAGTGTCTGGCAGCAAAGTTTGGGGCAGATGATAGTGCATCAGCAGTAAATCTGCCCTGCACCCCAGCTGTCCTCTGTTTGGCAGCACTGGGCAGCTGTCTGGGAGGGCCTCTGCCTGAGAAAATCAGATGCTCATTCCTCTGCACCTTGCAGGGGTAACAGGCACTAAGGGCTAAGTGCAGCTTTCTATTCCCTAATCCTGAGGTGTGGAGTACAGGCACTTTGTGTAGGTCATGATCATGCGTTTCCAGCCCCTGGGGAAGACTCTGCAGCCCCTCTCTTCATCCTACCACAGACAGCTCAGCCCCTGCTGCACCTCCTCCTTACCTGTCCTGGCCAAGTGCCACCCCATAAAATCCTACAGCTGCTTCTGCCATTTGGTGCTGTTAGACCCCTCTAACCTGCCCCTTGGGGCTGCAGTAAGCAGCTGTGACCACCCAGTCCCTCACTGGTGCACTTGTCTTGCCCAGGAATACCTGCTTGCACAGAAGAAGCGTCAGCCATGTGCTGGCACCTGAGCGGTGCCATGGCTGCCAGCTAGAGAGAGGCTCTGGATGCTGCAGCACTCAGATACCTGTCCCTTTACAGTGCTTTATAAATTTAGGTTGGGAATATTTATTTTAACGACGTGACCCATTTAGCACATTCGAACATCTCCTGCCGAAGTGACAGTTTTAACATTTCCCTTTAACCAGTACAGATTGTGCCACCCCTGGGTAATGTGTTAGCAAATCACATTGTTAGTGCTGTGCAATAAACCACTTTTATCTTGTGCTGGGAGAAGCTGCAGAGGCCTCACTGAGGACATGATGCTTGCTTTGCAAGCTGTGGGCTGGGTTTGGAGCTGACTGGTTTTGGCTGGTTAGCACCATGCACAAAGGCTGAGCCTCCAGGAGGGGGTGGCCCCCCTGAAATGGGGGGTCATGACTCACAGGGATGCTGTGCACTGCTATAGGAATGATCTCCACATTGCCTGAGGGTGGAACAAGCAGCAGAGGCTCAGCTCTCATCTTGCCTCCCTTTGCTTACCTCCATGCCCTTGAACCCTGAGCCACCTCAAGAGTAAAGCTGCAGGATGTGCCTGGATTTGAGAGTCTGGCAGGGGTGAGATTTTGCTTGGCGCCTCTGCTCAGTTGGGCAGTACTCAAAAACCAAAGGTAGCCTTTACAGTTCTGCAAAGATGGCAATTTTCTTTCTCCAGAAAAACTCATGGACTCGGTAGTAACTGCCGCCTCAAGTCCAGTGACAAAGCAGCAGTGTCTCAGGATTTGTCTAGAAGAAATGCCACCAAATATGGATGGAAGAATGTACAGCCTGTGCACTACCTCCCACACTGTTGCCACCTGGAAAACTTTTTCCTACCTGCCAAGCCTCCCACTCCCCAGGGAATGTGGAACTCACACCTGGTCCTCATGGTGCTCCTCATGCTGTGGGCATCTCAGGCTCTGCCCTGGGCTCCTGCACCCACCTCCTGCCCTGGGGGGATCAGAGATGACTCCTTGCAGTGCAGTGTTCTGTTACCCCGGGTGTGCCCTCAGCTGGATCTATGCCACAGGTGGTGTTTGCATTTCCCTGAGCTGGCCTGGAACCATAACTCACATTTAACTGTTGTCACCCGAAGAACGGAGAAAAAAAAAATCTTTGGCCAGGCATGCCTTGCAGGGCAGATTGCTCTTCAGAGCAGTTTGGATCAGTTCTGCGTTTGTAGGTAGGAGTTTCCTGTGTCTCGCTGTGGAGAGGAGAGGGCAGCACTGGCCAGTGCTCTGCAGGAGCTCTTTAATACTGCAGCAGCACTAGTGCCATGCATATCAGTTTGCACTGACCATAAAGGCCATGGGATGAATGGCCTTAAGAAGTTTTTAATGTATTTTGCATGCTTTAGCATTGTTAATAGCTTAATGAATTAGGCTTTTGAGTTGCATATAGGCCTACATACAAAGGTTTAAGCTGCTCCACAGGACTAATAATCTTCCTTCAGGCTATTTAGCAGTCTGGGAAGAGGAGAAGATGCAAAAATGATTAAAAGAATTATAGATCATAGAATCAGAGAATGTTAGAGGTTGGAAGGGACATCTAGAGATCATTGAGCCCAACTCCCATGCCAAAGCATGATCACCTGGGGCATGTTACACAGGAATGCATCCAGATGGGTGATCCTGCTTTGAGATGTCAACACTGGTGAGTTACCTGATCATCTGACCAGGAGAGCTCTGCAGGTGATGGACCCCAGGAAAGTGGCTGAGGCCAAGCAAAGGAACCGGGGAACCACAAAGGGAAGGTGCTACCTGCACTGTAATGATTTTCTTCTCAGACTTAGCTGAATATTGACATTGGCTCAAACACAAGGAGGCACAACAATATCTAAGGAGCAGCAGTTGCAGACAGGCTCTTAGGAAAGCCTTTCATCTCTAAACCGGGCATGGCTGCAAGGTTCAGAAAAGTGAAATGAACTACCTTTGACACACAAGACAAATGAGCATCACAATAAGGCTGTGGATATACTGGAGTGACTCTAGTGGAGGCCAGCAAGACATTGAGGAGAGAGAGCACAAGATAAAAGAAAGATCAAAAGCCCTTGGTCTGCTTAAAAGAGAAGTCTTGGGGGATGATACTATTGTCTGCAACTACCAAATCAGGGGACTATTGAGGGGACAAATTAATGCAACACAAAGAAATTCAAAGTAAAGCTTCCTGAGAAACAAAGTCAAAGGAAACTGTTTCACATCACCCCCACATCCCTATGCTCTCTTTCTCCTGCTCCTCCTGAACTGGCAGCATGCCTCACAGGTTTTTGCTTGTACACCCCCATTTGTTTTCTCTTGGTGCAATCTCTTCCTCTTTAAATAGTGCTCCCAGCAGCCACAAGGTGGAAAGATTAGTTATGCCTGGCTTAAGAAGTTGCCAGCTGGAGTTACTATGAACTGTACTTAAATCATGTGCCTGACCCCTCTTCCAACTGTGCCTCAGCTACAAATTCTCAAATGTGAAAAGCACTCATAGCGTGGAAGGAGAACTTTGTCCTGGTCAGGAATAAGAAGTTGAGCATCAAATAGCCCCAAAATATCTCTTAGAGGATTATCCCTCTAAAAATATCACATTCATGATTGATCATGCAGGCTTTTATTAATGATTGAGGGTTGTGATGATCAGCCAGGTAGCAAATACAGTGTAATTCTTCTGAAGTGCAGTGCAGTTGTGGATGAAGACACTGTTAGGACACAAAGAAATGCTTATGAGGATTTTAATGATGTGCACAAATGGACTGATAAGATCCTTGGATGAATGTAAAGGAAAAAACTAAGCAGAGATGTGGGCTGATATTGGCACTTACTGACTCCTACACATCTAAAAAGCATAGGTAGGAAAAATGGGAGAGCTGAGATCAGGGTCATCTCTAAAAGCCACTTTAGAGGGAAAAACCTAATGGTCTCAATCCATTTAGTTTGTCTGAAGATTGAGATGGTTTGAACACAGTTTTGTAAGAATCTATGTGAGGAGATTATACTTCCAGGTCTATTTATTGAAGGGCTTGTTTATATACAGGGCTTTTAAATCTAGCAGGCAAAGCCATAAAAAAGATTAAGGACAGGATGTCCTAGTGTTTTTATTCAGGGAGTGTAATTGACCCTCAGACACTCCACCACAACTCCAGGAAAGCTGTTCCATCATGCAGCATTTCAAAGCCAGATTTTGATGACTACATAAAGACCCAGGGTGTAGCTAGAAGTAGAACTTCTTGCTAAGCTGGTTGGAACAAGTAAAGGATGCCCAGGACGGGTCAGAGTGATGCCCAGTGCTGGATGATTCAGAGGAAGTGCCTTTCCATGGAGCAAGGATTATCCATGGATGGCCAGGGACTGTCCCCATGCCTTGCCAAGAAGCAGGCTCCTTACACATCAGCTTCCCAACCAAAGTGTTAGGGAGGAGGACAGTGGCCAGCCAGGCAGCAGCTGATGGCCCAGGAAATGCAGCAGTTCAAGCCATCTCCCATTGCAGCTGCACACAGAGTCTGCCAAGGACACTAGGGAGAAACCAGGCTCTGCTTCTCTCCCCCTCACCTCCTGTTCCCTTTATATTCCCCTGCTTTGTTGCTGGGTAACTGTTTGCCCAGCATGGGAGGACTCTGTTTTCAGAAGAACTCAGAACCAGAGCTGCTTCTTCAAACATGGGAAATGATTAATCAGAAACTTTACTTGATTTTTTTTGGTGTTTTAGATTTTCTATATAACTACAGCCTATAAGGGAAAGGGAAAAAAAAAAGAAAAAAAAAAAAGATAATATTTTTTAAAAAAAGGAATAGGCTTAAAAATTTTTAACTACAAGCATGAACAGATCTTTTCACTGCTCTTGGCTAACCTTATCTTACAATTAAATCTGACTTTGAGGTTTTGAGGCTCTCATGGGTGTGGAAAGTGCTTAAGACAAGCAAAGAATGAGGTGTTCATGTGACATGCAGAGGGGAGGGTAAGTTCTTCTTACTGGCCAGGAAAGACCAGGACCCTTGCCCTGTTTTGAAGCACAGTCTTCCAGATTATGGGCTGACTTTCCTCTCAAGGACTACCTGCTTCTGCTGATCCTCCTACAGTGTTTGCAAATGTTGAGAGGTTTCTCTACATTAAGCATCAAGCCCTGAGCAAAGCCAGGGAAAGCTGCAATTTCTTTCATGGCACAGAGCCTGCTCTTGGATCTTATCACAAGCTTAAAGATAGCTTGAAAAATGGCCATCAAGGAAGACCTCCCAGTGCTTTCTTTTGAGGATGTATCACCTCTCTGCAGGGAAGATTAGGGGAGACAGCAGCGCCTCTGCCTCATATGCAGTCTTCAGGGACCTGGACTTTCCCTGGCAGATTTTTCTTTCCCAAGTGCAGATCATATTAAACTGTTGTCTCAATCTAAAATGCAATGTATTTCTCTTCTGGCTGCTGCAGCCCACATCAGAAGCAGATATTATAGCACAGCACAGCCTGTGAACACTAATCAGACACCTAATGGGAAATGCTTAGAATAATGAGCTGAAAAAAATAGCTCTGAAATTCACTCCCTGTGGCAAAAGGGGAAGCTAGAGGGAAGACTGTGGTCCAGGAAAGTGCTGTATTTCTCAAAAAGAGTGATGTGAAGCAGTCCCATGCCTATCTTCTGAAAACTACTTAGTACACACTAAATCAGTTAAAATGGGCATGATGGGATTTTTCATAAAGCACTAGGTCACTGCCTAGCTTATATTTGTGTGCATAAATAAGAGTGTGTAGGGAAGAGCGTATAAATAAGAGTGAAGAATTCCAAAGTCACAGGGACACAGCTCTGCGCCTTAAGCCAGGGAAGCATTACCATGTCTAAACTGTGATGAATTCCCAGCAGAGACCACCCAGAGCTCCAGGGTAGGCTTTCTTCTTCCTCTCCCTCTGCTCCTTCTGCCTTTAAGCTGTGCCCTGCCCTGACCCGCATTCCTGCTGCCAGCCAGTACCATAGTGCTCAGGCTTTGCCTCCATGCTCATCAAAGAACAGGGTGATGGATGCGATCTCATTGATCTCATGCAAACTCTGGTGAGAAATACATAATACATGAACCTGAATTTAGACATAGTAATTTGAATCACTACTTCTTCCTCAGGACATTTTAAAGACTCCTTTTGGCTTTAACAGGACTTTAGGTCAGATCAGGAGTGACTGCATTTTCTCTCTTATACCAATTGCAAATAAGTGTTTTCCTTGATGTTTGAGAGAGTACCTGTACTTTCCCACCCACATGGTGCTGGGCCTTCATTTTCTGCTTCCAAGGCCAGGCAGCACATGCTTGCACTCAGGAAATGCATGTGATTTATTGCACCTCCTTAAGGGAGAGGAGCACCAAGGGGAACATGATTGGCATCAATATACATAGCTCACCAAATTGTTTTAGCTTGCTGCTGTTATTATCAGCTCCCTTGTTGCAAACTCTGCTAGAAGGCTCTCCATGGGATGACTTCTATGCATGTCAAGTCTGGACTGCCATCAGCTCCACTAAATAAGTGGTTTAAAACTGGGTAAAATGAGAGGCAGCTTTTTTCCCAATACCTAATCTTAGAAATGCTGAGTTTAGTCCTTATCAGTGGGGGAAGGCTGGAGGCCAGGGGATTCAGTGTTCCCTCTCCATCCAACCTGCTCTCCTGGCCAGGCAGGGGCAGGCATGGGTACTGGCCAGCTCCAGGCAGCACTTGGTCCTCCCTCTGAATTGACTTCTCTGATCAGCTGCCCTGGCTTTTTGCTGCCAGACAATCCTGGTTGATTAGTTCCTGGAAATATGGAACAACATTTCCATTGCAATTTATTACAGCCACTGGGATGTAAATTCATGAGGCAGGGAACAGCAGAATGCTGCAGGAAAAGGATTTCAGAAGGCAGGGGTTAAAAAGAAAAGAAAGCCCTTTCCATTTAGTAGCTTAGAAAAGCTTACTGTACCATAATGCTGTCAAGGAGGCGTACCTGCCTGGAGCATCAGTTGCAAGGATGCTGCTGGGAGAAAGTACTGAAGAGAACAAATTGGATGGCAGAGCAAAAAATAGGGGATCGGGATAGGCACAGCACATCAGTGAGTGCTGAAGGGCTAATTGCAACTGGAATGGTTTTAGTCACTGTCTCTGCTCTTGCAGGATGCATTGCCCTTTGCACTCCCTCAGAGAGAGAAAGAGAGAGGAGATGTACTTCTGAATATTGAAAATCAGTGCTTGTGCTGCTATGTACAGAATTACTTCCTGGTACTATTTGCCAGTATTGCATCAGATAACGGAGCAAAATATAGCAAGCGTTGAGGTTTGCTGCTGTGGCTCCAGGATTCCCACCTGGGACCACGTGCCTCACCCAGAAGCGTCACCCCACCTTGGCAGCAACGTGACTGTCGTTGCACAGACACCTACTAGAGCAGCAAGAGCACTTAAATGAGGAGGAGGCAGCACTTCATCAGCACTTGGTTACATTCAAACTGAAACCAGCTTGTGGGTGGTTGTCTGAATCCTTGCCAGTGGGAAAGAATGGGAAAAAAGTAAAATAATTTCTTTACAAATTACCTTTTTCACTTGGGTTTATCTTGATCCTCATTGTTGTTTGTGATCAGCAAAAGAAAACAAAATGAAAGCAAAATAAATTTAAATAAAACATGTATTAAAAGAAAATAGATTGGTCAGAAATAGTGATATCCTAGTATAAATGTCCAACACAACAAACTTTGAAAGTCCAGAAGATGAATGGTCCCCATGTAACCCCTGTAAAAGTTTAAAAAATGGAGAGACAACGGAATAAGAAAATACCAGAAACAAATTGAGCCCATTTTGGCATGCTCTGCAGGTGAGTCATATTTCAAAAACTGCTCAGAACATCACAGAGCTTTCATATCTGTGCATTTCCAGCACACATATGCTGTGCTCTGCTGGCCATCCCACCAGCAGTCAGAAGATGATTTCCATGCTCCAAACTCATCTCCTCTATGAGGTCCACCCAGGCAGGGAAAGGACTGAAGTGTGTTGATTGCTTTGTGCCAACAGACTTATGCAATTAAAAGCGTTAGGGGTTTTTCTCAATAACATGTACACAAGCAAAATAAAAGCTATTAAAGTTATTTGTGATTGAAGCATTGTGCTCCTGCCAGGCTGGATCTTCAGACAGGTATCACTGTGATGAACATGCTCCCTTGCTCCAGCAGCAGCAAAGGCCAGGGATGAGGGGTGTCCTGCAGGACAGACATGGCTGGGAGCAGCTTGGCAGTGTCAGTCCTCAGTACATGGGATTTAAGCACACAACTGTTTGATGAAAAGCCATGGTCAGATAATGCAGACGGGGGAAGGGATGTGAAGATGGAAAGTGTTCTGGCCACCATAAATACCTCTGTGTAGCTGCAGCCAGGTCCCATAAGGACTGGGTTAAAGGATGGGGCTGAAGACACTGAGGTTTTCATAGTCTAACTGAGGATAAAGCCATGTGGCTTAAAGTGTGTGCAAGTAGCACACACTCCTGGCACATTGTCCTTGCCTCACCATGGAGAGCAATGGGGAGAAATGACCATGGAGCCAGGGCCAGGAAGGAGGGAGAGGGAAAGAGCCAGTAAGCATCATAAATATCCCCGGAAGTTACAGCTACACTCAGAAGGAAGGTGCAACTCTCCAAGTAGGTGAGCAGTAATTAGAAGTGAAGCAGGAATCATGATAAGGATGGTGATGCTGATAAAGCCCACGCTCAGGCGGCCATTGATGTGTGTTGGTGACTTACCTTTGATGTCTCAGTGGCTCAAAACATCTCAAGGTACCAAGAGCCCGAATTTTACAATGCAATGATTGCCTGTGGCCTGTGGCAGCCCAAGGCTTGAGGTTGCTGAAAGAGGAAAAATATTTTGAAACACCTATCTGATGGGGGTGGGGAGTGGACATGGTAAGACAGACCCTGCCATAGAAATATATCTGGTGTTGCCGATTCATTAATTGGTGATAATTTTAACAGTGTGCTTGAGCCCCACAGGAGAACCTACTCTGCTTCAGAGATGAACCTTGACATTGCTTTCTAACCAGGCAGCCCATTACAGCAAGAAAAACAATCAGAGATGGTCCTGCTGATCTCAGCATCTCACCAGGAAGTCAGTGTCAAAAGGAATAGGGCCAAGAGGCTTAGAAAACCCAGGGATTCTGGTGCCTGGTAGAGCTTGGGGCACCTCATAGGGCTGGGAAACAAAGACAGGCATGCCCAGGCTGTGGTCAGGATGATAGCTGCCATCAGCAGGCAGTGCCAGTGCCCAGCAGGCTCTAGGACCATGTTTCCACTGGGGTTTCCAATGGTCAGATGGCTCCATGGCTCCAGCCAAAACTGTAGAGAGAGTTGAGAGAGAGGCCTGAGAGCTGAGAGGGAGCTGAGCTCAGACCCTCTGTGAGACTAACCCAGCCTGCAGGTAACATCTCATGGTGCTGCAAAGGGCCAAGGCTCACGGTGATGTGAAGGGCCAAGGCTGATTTACTGTCATCCTTGTAAATTTAGTAACTTAGCATTAACAAGAGCAAATGGAGGCTCATACCATAAACACAGGCATGCAGATTATGGGTCTCTCCTCCCACTGCAGAAGCAGAAGTCTCTTGTGGCTCCGATGTTGTCTGAAATGTGTGTTGATTTTCTATGTTTTATAGGATTTACATTTGGAGATGTGATTGGGGAACCTTAAAACCAACTTAGAATTCCCCAGTGCTGCCACTTTGTACCTCAGGGAGCTGGTGCACAGTGGGGTCCAGCACAAGCAGCACCCAGAGGATGCCCCAAGAGGGCTCCAGAGATATTCTCTGCCAAATAACACATCAACCCTTAAGTTAAGCACACACCAAATAATTAATAAGGAGAAATGAATTATTAAATAATTTCTCATTATTGCCATTCTAATTACACACTGTTAATTTCATACCTAAAAGGTGCTGTAATATTCTTGCTGAATCATCTCTTGCTGGTCTCAAATTTGAGGGTTTCAACATGTCTGGGGGGTTGGAAAATAAAAATGGGGGGAAACCAGGGCAAGCACTTCAGGGGCAATTTCACCATTTGCTTTTCAAATTGCAATTTTGAAAATTCCTTTCCCCCATACCCCAGGCAATTTCAAACCCTCCATAGCACCCACTGTGCTTCTTTCCTCTTACTGTATACAGCTCCCATTTATTTTCACAGGAGGGGTAGCCTGGAAGACAGCAGGTCAGTCTGCAGAAGGAAACCAGGCCTTGTTCAAAGGGTCTTGCAGTGCCCGGGTATTGCTGCAGAGCAGCAAGACTGCCCACAAGGCTCCTCAGGCCAGGGGTGCTGCATGTGCTAGGACAGCCCCAGGTGGGCTGTGTGCTGTGGCTGCTGCCCTAGCATCACTAGGTCTCCCAAGGAGAGCCGCTAATGGCTCTGCACAGGTCCCTGCTGCTGAGAGAAGAAAGGGGTTGTTCTGAAGAAATGGTACTTAGTTGCCCGATTTGTATGTGATTCCTTGTGCCTTGACAGCAGCCTGTAAAATAGATCATCTGTCTTAAAAGACGTGAGCAGGTCAAGCTTGGCTCAGGTCTGTCTTACATACTGGTGACTGCTGAAGAGTGTGAGAGGACCTGGGGAAGGTTCCAAGCCACAAGCCCCATACAGAGCACATCACTGATGCATTTGCACCAGCAGATTGAGCTATCTGGGGACTTCTGGAGAAAGTGCCTGGGCAGAGGGGATGCTCCATTCTCCTCAGGAGAGCAGGAGACAGACACAACTCTATTTTCAGCTGAGGTTTCCAAGGCACTTGTTTACCAGCACTGCCAACAAAATCTGTTATCGCATCAGCACTGCTGACAGCTCTGTCTGGAGCTGACTTTTCAGGGAAAGCACCTCAAGAGCTCTGGAGGCAGTACCAGTGCTTTGTAGAAAGGATACAACAGTATCATGCACTTGCCCACCACTGAAACCCATTAATCATCACCAGGGCCCCTGCTCTTCTTACTCTTGCTGAAATAAAACCAGTCCCTGCTGACTGGTACCAGGGGAGCAGTGTGTTCCCTTGGGGTGCTGCCTGCTCTGGGTGCAGGACTTGGGTTCTCACTCATGGACAGCAGTCCTTTGCAACTGAATACTTATCAGCTTTCAGTGGCATTATGTATCTGGAATGGGTCTCCGAGCCACAGTGATGCCAGCATCCCTGCTCAGCATCACCCTCTGAGCCTGGCTCATCAGGCAGGTCCAAACCTCCCACATTCATGGGTTCCTGGGTGACTTGGTCTAGGTGATCCTGCTCTGGCAGGCGGGTTGGACTAGATGATCCCTTCCAATCCCTAACATTCTATGAGTCTATGATTCATACCTGATCTTCTTGACATGCCTGGGATGTGCAAGGACTGAGGAGAGGCCCTCCTGGTGACTGTGGTCCTATATCTGCTGTGCTTTGCTCAGTGAGTCAGTAAATGATTGCCTGAAAAGTCAACTGGGCTTGGCTGGCTGGATTTATTTCTACATACCCATCCTGCTGACTTCTCAGGCCCACAGCCCAATAAGATCTTCTACCAAGCAGTGATGCAAGTGGCTGGGGCCCCCAGGAGCTGCATCAGGAGACACTTAGCTGCTCTGGTGGAGCATAGAGCAGCACCATGATGGGCACAACCACCTTCTCCATGCCGAATTGCAGGTTATCACCCATGTAGGGCTCTTGTCTTGTGCTCCCACTGCTGCTGTTAGCCCCATCCTGTGCACTCTGACTGCTCACTGCCACATCAAGGCAAGCTCAGGAGCCAGTGTGCTGCCTCCTGGCCAGAAGGCTTGGGATGGGGCTGACCAGGATCTCCATTCCTTCAGAGCTGCCACAGACACTCAGGTGAGGGAAGCAAGGATACCCTTCTCCTCACAGAAAGGGAGATGAGCTGGAGACCTGCAAGGTACCCTCCAGTCCCATTTCAACAGCCCTTGGAGCAGAGTCGGGTAGGTGATTTGGGGAGCATGGTGTGAAGTTTCCGGCCTCACATCAGCCTCCCTTCAATTTCCTGAAGTAATGAATAGGTAATTAAATTTTTCAGGGAAAGGGAAACTTAATCGATGACAAGAGCATATTGAAGCTCTCGATCTCATCAGAGGAAATGCTAGACTCCAAATTAAATGCATTTGATGTTTCATGTACCCTTGCTTACAATTGTTGTAATGAATCTGGGAATTAATTGTTTGCCTATTTAAAACAAGTCCCCTCTTGCACTGTGCCATGTGTCCCTCCTCTCAGCCCTTTGTAATTGGATATTCTGGTTAGAAAACAAATTGGTATTCATTGGAAAATCAATCTTTTCATTGTTTAACTCATTTCTTAAGGGAATGTGTGCGAATGGAATTACATCCTCAGATATGAACCCTCACCGAATACCTAATGGCAGCTGGGGTACAGACAGGCGCCGCCGCATCCCATGAGCCCCCAGCACCCCGCGCCAACAGCAGCCACCGTGGAGGAGGGCTACTCCACGCAGGATAACACCACCCCACTGCCTTGATAATGAGCCCAGTAATAGAGTCTGTCACTTTACAGATTCACAGATTCACAGATATTAGGGGTTGGAAGGGACCTAGAAGATCATCTAGTCCAAACCCCCTGCCTGAGCAGGATCACCTAGACCAAG
>JAOEGS010015596.1:54709-66400 GCA_025447755.1 Corythornis vintsioides | reverse complement strand
GATTTCATCTGTGGTCTTGGAGACCTGGGACTCCTGGTAGCTGACCTTAGTAGTAAAGACCGAGGCAAAGGTGGCATTATAAATAAACCTTGATAGCTCGTATCAATAATTATGGAGAGCCTATTTCTTGTCTTTTTGTCTCTTGGGATAGGGACTAATTGGGAAAAAAACACTCATTTCGCAGGCTGAGTTAAAGAAGCTGCTCTTGGGAGGTTTCTATTGCCCCAGGAATGGCTGCTCTTCACCCCAGAAATGCAGGCTGCAAAATGCACTTGCCTTTGAAGGTCTGATGCCTGGAAAAACACAGGCAGGGCACAGCCCTATGATGCTGTCCACTAGCTCCTCTCTCTGCAGGTAGGTGTGGAGTACCATGGGGGACAGGAGGGACCCTCCTCACCCCACAGTTTGGTTAGGCAGCTGCACAGGGGGTATGGTGTCTGTAAAGCACTGACACCAGATGTCTGGCTGCCAGCTGGGGAGTCAAAGCTTGCTGTCTGCTGCCTTCCCTGTGACTATTGGGCACTTTCTCCCTGCTTCTGAGCTGAACTGTGTGCTCATTTTAATCGAGCAGTTTTCCAAAGCACTGCTGAAAGCAGGAGATTTTTTTCTTGAGATAAGCACTGCCTGATGGCACCCTGTCACCTACCCACTGGTTTCTCTCACACCATTTCTGTAGAGAAAAGTATCTGAGCAAGCCCTGAGACACACCAGAGATGCCTGCTGAAATATCTGCAAAGGGTTTTTTTGCCAGCTGGCCAAGAGACAGGAGGCTGCACCTCTGGCTGAGCTCATGTTGGGCATTGCTTTTGCACCTCCTTACGGCAATGGGAACGCTGGCATCACAGAGCTTCTGCCGGGTAAAGCTCTACAAGGAAATAATTCCTGCAGGAAGTTTATTTGCAACCATTAAGCCTTTAATCTAACCAGAGTTTTTATCTCTAAATGGTGATGCCATCTCTGAAATATAGGCATACTTCCACGTGCCTGCTCACTGCTTGTTTAGCACTGTGTTTATGTCTATTTTTAGAGAATTGGAAGCAGGTAGTTACTTAGCTGGACATAAAATTTATTTTATTTTTTTAAATAAAGCTTCACACAATAGCAAGTCCATCCACCCTTGAACAACAACCCTCAGCTTGCAGTTCCACTGAGCAGGACAAACCACTCGTGGCTGGCTGACTCTGCCCATTCCAGCTGCAGAACCAGCCCAGCCCTGTCCCTGCCACTGCAGCCCAGGCCCAGGGCCACTCTGCAGGGTGAACAGAGGGAGAGGGAACAATAAAGTCAGTCAGCAAAGCCCAGCACAGCTTGCCCAAACTGTTCCCTTTCTGTGCTCATGCCATGACTTCACCTAGATGTTCCATCACCGTGTGTACTCACAACAACTGGCTCATGGCAATTATCCATCCTAGAGTTAGGCCTGAACATGTTCTACAGCCCATAATAGTAACAGGATGTGTTGTGTGGTGATAAAAAAAGGAGGACCAGTGTGGCTCACCTGATGGGGCTGTGGAAGAAGATGATGGTGACCAGCATGGGCTTATTCACCAATGGAGGTACAACTGCACTGCAAGTCCCTTCCTCTGACTCATTGTGGTCTTCATCATCAAGAAGCCTAGGAGATCCCAGCAGAGCCCTTTGGAGTTGTGTGGCAGTGACAAAGCCTCCCAACAGGGAATGATGGCTGCCAGAGACCCTCTGGCTTCCCAGCCCACCTTACAACCAGAGTTCAGGACTCAGCTGTAAAGCAGAAAGAGCTTTTATTTTTGTCAAGCTGAGTTTAAATGAGTTGTCCTGCAAGAAAACAGATGCTTAAAAGTTATAGATAAACAAGGACAAAGTGGGTTACTCCCCAAAAGGCTGCTTTAAATAGAGAATTCATTTAATCTGGATGTCTTATTCCAATAAAATCTTATCTGCAAGTTTCAGGGCTGCCTGGGAAATCTTGCTGCCTCACCAGGGAAGAGGATATTTAAAAACGATTAAATCTGACAGTCTTATACCAAAAGTGGATTTTTAAGAAATAAGCAAAGATTCAAGAAGAAAAGGTTAGTGGGCTGTTGAACATGTAACTGCATTTAGGCTAATACAGCTTAATTTCTAGTCAGATATTAATGGGGTGAATGTGATGAGCCATGTTGACTTGCTGGGCTCAGGTCCTATTGAAGGCAGGAAGCCGCTGCAGCAGTGAAGGAAGGATTGGGGACTCTGTGCCCCGCTTTCCACACAGAATCCCACCAAGCCACTCATCCCACAAATGCTGCTGAGGTCCTGGGTGAGCAGTGAGCACATTACAGGGTGAACAATGTCAGGCTCATGAAAGCTTATAGGATAGGTTCATTGGTATGTTTAGGACCCAGAGGCAAGAGAATTTTTGACCTGAATTTAAAAATATATTAGACACCAAAGAGTCACTTCTTCTAGGTAGGAGGTCTCACTCTTTCCCCTATCCCACAGGAAAACTTGTGCATCAGTTAGGTCTTGGCTCACCCTGCAGCTATGGCGTACTTCAAATCAAACACATTGGCTCCTTGGCCATTATAAAGTGCTCCAATTACCTTCAGTTTTAAAACAGCAAGTAAGATATAAACGCTGTTTCATAAAGCTCTCGTCTATATTTCTCCCCAAATATTGAAATGACATTTCTGCCCATTGAAAATAGGACCTTGGAAAAGACTCCCTGGATAGTTCATTTGCTGGAAAAAAAGAATTGACAGCCCAATTAATCTCACAGCTTGTGACTTTTAAACCAGGGTTGTCAGTATAGGTGCTCTGAGATGAGAACATGAGGGGCTGGATAAGTATCACAGGATGCTGCTCTCCTAGAGATGTCAAACCTCTCCCTGGTGCTTCACATCATACCCCGCTCTGCCCACCAGCCGTGAGGACAGCAGAACTGCCTGGGCATCAGTGGGCTGCCCTGTACTCAGCTTCAGACCTGTGTCCTTTGTGCATTTGCTGTCAGGGACATGGCTGGTGAACAGGGATACTGGTCTCCGACCCAGATCAACTCCAAACTTGCCCTGCACAGTGCAGCCACCAAGCTGGGGGGGGAACACTGGCAGCTAGCCAAGCTGAGCTGTGCCATGCCACAGGCACCAGTGCTGCTGGGCAAAGCCATCCCATGTAGGGCACCCACAGCCAGCACAGGAAAGGCCCCAGACAAGGAAAGGCTCTCAGTTCCTAACTGGGGCTTTTGGTGCTGTTTCTGTATCCTGAGGCTCAGCCTAGTTCTGCTCCTGTCACAGCATGTTTCCAGGTACCCATAGGATACCTGGAGTGTCTCAAGGTGTCACTTTGGTACTCACTTAGCACTTGGAGTAAAAAGAAGAATAAACAGTCTTAGCGAGCTGGCATACTTAAAGATGATACAAGTTCAGCCATCACTCACCTGATCTTGTGTTTCACATAAATTCTAATTAGATTTGTCATTAATAAGCAACTTATCACTTCCCACTGCTCCCAGGCTGCCATTGCAGAGTACAGAGCATCCCTCCTGTAAGCATCCCTCCTGTAAGCACTTACACCTTTCCACAGGCAATATCACTGCTCTGGGTTTACTCTCTCTCCTGTCATAATTTTGCATCTAACATTTAGCAGCCAGCAAAAGACACCAGACTGAAGGGATGGGCCTGTGCCACCACATCTGGGCCAACAAGCCAAAGGACTCTCAACTTTTCTGGGGACAAAACCATTGGGGATGGAGTGGGAATGCCACCACCTTGCTGCCTGGAGATGACCCACCCTGTGCTCTGCTGCGTTCCCCAGCTCTCGGGCACACAAACAGGTGCACATACACACATGGGCACTCTTCCAGCCTGCCTTGGGAATCTGCCCATTGCTATGGAAACGGTGGTGACATCAGGCATTGCTAACGTTACTCCAATGACTAATTGCTTTGGGAAGGACGAGACAAATTCCTGTAACAATTCTCAGGCCCCAGAGGTCTGTACCTAACATCCCAGGCAAAAGCCAAAACCTGTCTTTTACTTGCAGGGGTTTCCGGCAGAGCTGGAGGACACTGGGGACTCTCACTCAGGCTTGAATGTGAGGCATACAGTGGTTGTTCGGGCTCCAGCTTTTATTCTTAATTTTCTGAGGCTCCTTGAGAGCTGTTTTGTAGAGCACCAAGGGTTGTTCTCACTGGCACCTTGCTGCAGTGGGCTGCTGGCACCATTGTTTTATGGTGTACAGGAGATGTCAGGATGGGAGCCCATGGACTGGTGGTAAGTGATGCTGCAAAAACAGAGTGAGGCACCCTTATTTTGCCCAAGTTTGTTAAATCTATCCATTTCCCCAAAACCTTTAAGAGCAGTTTGGGCACTTTGTGCCCTGTTGCTGCAGGGAGAAGAATCATTCCTGGAGCCATCCAGCAACACTGTGAGTGGCTGGGCTAGGGGATGCTGCTTATCACCTCCATACATAATTTCAGAGATTTCATCAGACTTCAGAACAAGGAAAAATTGTGGAGAAGGCACTTTGCCAGAACAACTGATGTGAAAGGCAGTCAGGGGGTTAGCTATTCAACTACTTTGCTTTTAAATGATTGATGCCATAAAAAAGGCCCAAGTCAGAGGCAACTCATAGGATGGGATGATGAAACTCCTGCTCTCAGGAGCCAGCAGCCATGTACGGGGCTAACTGCTTGTGGACTCCTTTTCTCCATTATCTGCTGGATCCTGGAGACATCTGAAAAAAAAAAATCAGGCCAGCTCTGTTTGCGTATTTGTATATTTTAAATCCCTTCCTTAGGATAACATGAAAGCTTATTACATCAGCAATTTTTATCTCCTGTCGCCCTACAGCATCCTCCCTGTTTATGGCTCTGTATTATTTACTGCCTGACGCTAAAATAAGAAACATCATGAAAATATGGTAAGGAGTTATTCAGGCACCCCAGATAGAGTGTGAGACTCAGTGGTGTTCACATCCCTCTAATGTATTTAACCCTGCAGTGCCCAAGCTTTGAACAGAGCTGTAGTGGTCCCTTTCTCCCACTGTACCCTCCTCTGGGCCCTGATGGTGAGGAACAGGTGCTGACTGTGCACAATGGTGTTAATTAGTGGAAGACATTTCACCCACGTGCTACTCTAGGAAGCATTAATTACAGCAGAAGGCACCACTAAGGCAGAGGCATAGACCTTGGTGACATCCAGCCACTGGGGAAGGTGGGTTAGATTTAGGAAATGGATTTAGGAACTGGATTCCAGGATTCCTGAATTATCAGAATACATTGTCACAGGGTTCCACAAATTAGATGGGTGAGGGTCATAAATCCCCAACCACCATTAAATATAAGTCCCTTCTAAAGTGATGCTCTTTAAGTTAAGGACAGACCAGTCACTTTTTTTACCAACAAACAAATCTTTATTATTTCTCTTTTTTTCTTTTCTTTTCTACACAGAAGTGCACTTTCCCATACTGGACTGAAACATGGGTTTTCCTATGGCTGAGGGTGTCAGAAGCCTGCATCAGCTCTTCCCCATTAAGAGGCTCATTTAGACAGCCATCCCCTGCAGCACCCTTTAACACACATGAGAGAGTGCCCAGAGGTGAGAGCTTCACTAATCAAATGTGCTATTAAAATTCTAATCCATTTCATTAGCCCATTTCATTTGAGACTTAGGCCCAGAGATGCTCTGTGTAACAGAGGACAAAGGCGCACAGCCTCTCCTGGGGAAAAATAATCCTTTTCATTAGACCCATAATTCCCCTTTAACCTTTATTAGCTTATTTCTAAAGCCAAAGGGCACCAGGGATGTGCAGCTCTGACAGAGATGGCTGTGGCTTTTCCCTTCATGTGCTTGTCACTACGTGGAGTAAGACTGGGAGGGATGCACAGACTGTAGTGATATCCAAAAAAGCAAAAAGACCTGAAAAACAGTCCCATCAATTATTTGATTACATTTTACCTGACTGCTTTTTGGGGATGTTATCTAGATCACCTTTCACTAAGTATTTTGGAGACTGAAATTATTAAGCACTTCACCTGAAATAATTTCTAATTTATTTCTTCCTTTGATTGATGGTGAGGAGGTCACAAAGGTCAGCAGAGAGGTGGGATGTGGAATTCAATACAGATTGTTCAGGAGGCTGATAAACCAGTGATCCAAACTTGTGACAATGCATTAGGAACAGAGGCTGACACCACTCAACTTTCAGTACAGGTTCTGTATTATATCTCAGAAACAAATGAAGATGCTGATGCACAATTCCACCTGGGAACAGTAGATGGCTGGGGGGAGTTTGTGCATGTGAAAGTTCTTAGTTAACAGAAAAGTATATCTTAAGCTATCAAGTAAGCTTCCTGCATAGAAACACACTTGAAACTGCATTCATAGAATCACAGAATGGTAGGGGTTAGAAGGGACCTCTGGACATCATCAAGTCCAACACCCCTGCCAGCACAGGAACACTCAGGGCAGGCCACATAGGAACAGATCCAGGTGGGTCTTGGAAGTCTCTAGAGAAGACTCCACAGCCTCTCTGGCAGCCTGTTCCAGGCTCTGCCACACTCACAGTGAAGAAGTTTTTCCTCATGTTGAGGGGGAACTTCCTTTGTTTCACCTTGCTACCATCACCTCTCATCCTATCCCAGGGCACCAGTGGAAAGAGACTGGCCCAGAACTGACCCCTGGGGAACATCACTACTTACAGGTTGCCAGCTGGACTCTGCACCACTGATCACAACCATCTGAACTCTACTGTTCAGCCAGTTCTCAACCCAACTCACTGTCTGCTCTTCCAACCCACACTTCCTGAGCTTACCCAGGAGGATGTTATGGGAGACAGTGTCAAAATCCTAGCTGAAGTCTAGGTAGCAACATCCACTGCTTCCCCTGCATCTACCCTTTCAGTCACACCGTCATAGAAGGCTATCAGATTAGTCAGATGTGATTTCCCTTTAGTAAATCCATACTGGCTACTCTGGATAATTTTCTTCCATATGCTAAGATCTTTAGAATGAGATGCTCCATTACCTTGTCAGGGATGGAGGTGAGGCTGACTGGTCTGTAATTCATCCAATTAAAGAAACATTTCACAAAATAATAATTTTGTGAATACTCATCTCAAGAACTAGGTTGTGGCAGTTCTTTAGAAATAGCTGAGGAGAATACCATCTCACTGAAGTGCTCCCGCTAAGCAACACTGAAATGTTTCACTCACAAGTTTGGCAAGCTCCTACCTGAAAGTAATCTTCTCCCTGGGCATCTGAGGGTTTTCTGGGAGCAGTGCCTGTGCCAGCAAGGCTCCCAAAGGTGCACTGGCACTAAGACCTCCCTCAGCTCACCCCAGAGGTTCACTGCTGGCTGAGCCCTGGCAGGAGAGGGGTAAGCTGGACTCAGGCTGGGTGGCAGTGTGACCCTTGCCAGGTTGGGCTGGTAGGACATGAAGCAAATTGGTGCAGCACCAGAGCACCCTGTACCCTCCTCCCCTGGCCACAGAACCCCATCAGCAGAGGACCCAGGTCTGCCTGGCTTCACCTTGCTTAATAAAATCTCATTGCCTCTGGTCCAGGACAGCAGCACACACCTCGGTTTCCATCCCTAAGCAACATGTGAGGAGATAGAGCCTGGTGATGTCCTCCTTGCTTTTTCCTTGATGGGCTGCTACTTGAGACGGGGATATGTGGAGAGCCCTCATCCCCACAGCCAGAGGTGGTGATGAATGGGATAAGCAGCAAACAGAGCATCTCTTACGTCAGGACTTGGGGGAACTCAGGCCCTTTTAATAACTTGTTAGCATACAGAGTCCCTTCAGCCAAAGCAGCAAAATCCCTGTTTCTTCTTCAGTTATAACCTATTTCTGGATTTCTGAGCAACTGATGTAAAAAATATTTTAAAAAGCATCTTTGCCCTTAGAAATTCAACCCCATCTGCTCCCTCTGCCTTGCCTGGGGCATTCACCTCCCCCTTATCAGCTGCTGGGCTCCCCGGGCTGCTGCTTCAAAGTGCTCCTGGGGGATCTCCGGGAAGGCAGCTCTGCCACCGGCACTATCACAGTGCTCCTTAAGGTCCCTGCCGGAAAAATAGGCTTTGAGCTCAAATTACACATTGCTGTTCTTGGAAAAATGGTGCCAAGATAGGGGAGCAATGAGCAGCACTGCTGTGTGGCAGGGAGCTACTGGGAGGGCTCCAGATGCACCAGAGCTGCCCTTGGCAATGCAGCCCATGGCTCACCCATGTCTAGACAGGGCTTGTATTTGAAAGCAGCAGCAGTGGTGTAGGAAGCAATGCTGAGATGTAGCTGAAACAAGAGGGAATATCAAGGCCAGGCTTCATGATTTAAGGCTAGGCTTGAAGAGGCTCTGAGCAGCCTGACCTAGTTAGAGATTGTCACCTGCAGGGTGGTTGGACTAGAAGATCTTTGGAGGTCCCTTCCAATCCAATACATTATATGATTCTATGATCCCCACCAGCTCCTCAATTCAGGCTCAGTGAGCCTCAAATTAACTACCCTGGTAGCTGGTTTAGTGGTGGACTCAGTAGTGCTGAGTTAATGGTTGGACTCAAATATCTTAAAGGTCTTTTCCAATCTGAATGACAGAATGTTGGAAGGGACCCAGAAGATCATCTAGTCCAACCCCCCAGCCAGAGCCTGATCACCTAGACTAAGTCACCCAGGAATGCATCCAGGTGGGTCTTGAATGTCTCCAGAGAAGGAGACTCCACAATGTCCCTGGGCAGCCCATTCCAGAGCTCTGTCACCCTCATTGTGAGTTTTTCCTTGTGATCATTCTATGATTCCATACTTGGGGCTTGACTGTGATAAGAACCATCAGGGCAGCACTGGAAAATTTCAGCCCCACATTTTCTCTTCAAATATACATGAGAAATACTTTTTTTTTTTTTTTTAACTACACCATCATCTCTAAACAAACACAGCAAGACAAAGATCACCACTGAGCAGTGAGACCATAAATCACTCCCTTTGCTATCCCTGCTGGCTACAGAGGCTGGAGTATGGCCTTGGCAGGTAGGCAGAGGCAGGTTTGCAGAGGCAGGCTCTTGCAGAACATACGCTCTCCAAACCCCTGGGCTCTGACATTTTCTTCCTGGAAAGTTTCATGGGCCCATCCCCACCGCAGCTCCCAGGGGAATGGCAGAGTCCTGCACCCTGGTAGGGTTGGCAGCTCAGGGCAATGCTTTCCCTAACCCCTGCAGTCTTGCCCTCCCCATCCCACAATCTCTTCCTTCCCCACTGCACTTACAGCCCCAGTCACAGTGGTCTGACTTTCTGCAGTGACACAGGTTTGTGCCTGTCCCCCTGCCTGGTCACAGCCACACAATGGAGGGGCACACCCTGAGTGTGTAAATAAAAAGCTCTTCTTGGTTTAGTGATATGAATTATAGGATGATATAAAGGCCTATTAAAGGCTGCTCTCTAGAACAAGTGTTGCCACTGTGTCTACTCAGCAGAATACTCTTTCATTGAGAGACAAAATTAATATAATTGTTTGGCAGATGCAATGATGCCAAGTAAACAACTTGCAATTGAGCTTTATTGTTATGATGCTTTTTTTTTTGCTGGTCTTTGCCTCGAGAGAGTGGCAAGGAAAAAAGAATACAAATGGAAACCTGTAAGTGCTTGAAATAAATATATTCCCTGAAACTGCAGGGAACAGGGTGTCATCACACATGGCACAACCTGGTGACACTGCCCTGTCCCCCACCATGGTGCCCTGTGAGCAGGGGAATAGACACATAGCTTTGGCCAGGACGGGTCCCCCAGCACCCTTGGCTGCAGGTTTTGCAGTGTATTTGTATTTTTAAAATAGGTTTGTAAAGAGAGAAGACACTGTGTCAGCACTATGAAAGCTGGCGTTAATCAAGGGTGATAGCGTAATCTGCTCACGGGTGGTTAGCATTATAAAATACATATTAGCATTTTTAGTATTAATCAGTATAAGCATGAAAAATCTTTTTTAAAAAACTAATTAGAAAGCTTATTTACCTAGAGAACCAGAAATAATTAATATAACATCTCAGGGCCATGAAACATTCACCCAGGGTAAATTTCCCCAGTCTGACAGCCTGTCCCCACCTCACATGTCCAGGTTTTTCCCACCCCTGATCTGGGGACCCTCTCCTGCTGGCTTGAATTGGAGCAAATCCTTTTTTAGGAGTCATAAACCACCTGGTGCCAAACACAGGATGAACTGCACTTCAAAGCACATCATTAGCCCAAGACTTCTTCCAGCTCCCTGCAGAGCCTTCGTCTGGAGTGGGCGTTTTACAGCATTAATGGTGCAACCACGAGAAGCCAAACCATTACAGGGGCCTGAGGATGTCGAGTGATGGGGCTGAGCCAGCACAAGAGGTGGCAATTTCTGTGCTTATAGAAAACACACAGGTTTTTACCTGCCTTTCATTCCTTCCTATCATGGAATGTAATGGTGGTGCTGCAGCAGCAGAAGGGGGAGCTAGGGGATCCACCAGCTCCTCTGCTAAACCAACCCAGTACAACAGGCAACCTTCATGTAAAAGCATCCCAAGAAAAACTCTACCTGCCCCCTTTCCATGGCCAGACCCTGACAGCTCTGTGTCCTCCTAGGACAAGGCTGTTAGCACAGCCCCAGCACCCATCAGCATATGGCCCAGGGAAGCTGCAAGTCCCTTGTGGAAGACCCTAGACAGGCATCATTAAGAAAAATCCTTTACTTGCACCCAAGTGCTATAGAAGATTTTGTGAGCTGAGCTATTGAGTAACAGCAAATCCCAGCTTTTTACCTTGGATTTGTATTTGTAACACAAAGGGCATTTTGTGGCTTCTGCAAGATGCACCCAAAGGCAGGGACTGTCCTGTTGCACCTCACCAGTCCCTGTGGCCTGCTCCCTCCCAGCACTCAGGTTGTGCTCCACTGAGCCGTTCCTTCCGTCCTTCCAGAGGCTCCACAGCTCCACTACCGCCAGAGCAGCCCTTTGCATCTTGCAAAGCAGCTAGGCTGGATTAATAAGGTCAGATGGGAGAAGGAGAAGAGTTAGTAGGGGCTGAAAGCCTGCTTTGACAGCTACCCCAGCGAATTCTCTGCTTCCTTGTCTTTGAAGCAGTCAGCCACGCTAGAAAGCTAATGCTCAAATATTTCTTAGCTCTACTTAATGCTAAATCAAAGCGTAAGCCACCAAGGGAGTCTGGCTCTGTCCCAGCCTGGCTGCTGGGGCTGTGTCTCTCCCCTCCCTCACTGCTGCCCACTTCAGCTCCTCAGGGCCACAGGCAGTTGGTTTTCCCAGATGCTGGGGGCTGCCCGAGGAACAGGAAAAAAAAAATATTTGTTGAAAGGGTTGTCAAGGCCTGGCCCAGGTTGTGCAGGACAGTGGTGGAGTCACCATCCATGCAGGGACTTAACAGCCCTGTAGATATGGTGCTGAGGTACATGATCTAGTGCTGGATTAACAGTTCAACTCAATGATTTTAAAGGTCTCTTCCAACCAAAATTAAGTTTATGATCTACCCAGAGGTCCTACAGGACTTCACATGGAGAATAGTGACAAGTGGCATCCCTCAGGGGTCTGTACTGGGACCTATATTGTTTAGTATCTTCATTAATTATACTGACAATGGGATTGAGAGCACAATCAGCAAGTTCACAGATGACACCAAGCTGAGTGGTGCAGTTGAAAGGCTGGAGGGATGGGATGTTATCCAAAGGGACCTGGGTAGGCTGGAGAGGTGGGCCCAGGTGAACCTCAT
>JAOEGS010015596.1:33413-54609 GCA_025447755.1 Corythornis vintsioides | reverse complement strand
CAGTGTGCAATTGCAGCCAAGAAGGCAAATTGTATCCTGGGCTGCATCAAGAGAAGTGTGGCCAGCAGATCAAGAGAGGTGATTCTGCCCCTCCGCTCTGGTGAGACCTCACCTGGAATATTGCATCCAGTTCTGGAGTCCTCAACACAGGAAAGACATGGACCTGATGGAGCAGGTCCAGAGGAGGGCAACAAAGATGATCAGAGGGCTGAAACATCTCTCTTATGGGGACAGGCTGAAGGAGCTAGGGTTGTTCATCTTGGAGAAGAGAAGGCTCTGGAGAGATCTTATGTGAAGGGGGCTACAGGAAGGCTGGAGAGGGGTTGTTTACAAGGGTCTGTAGTGAAAGGATGAGGGGTAATGGGTTTAAATTAGAGTAGATTTAGACTGGATATCAGGAGGAAGTACTTTACCTTGTGGGTTGTGGATCAGTGAATAGGCTCCCCAGGGAGGTGGTTGGGGCACCATCTCTGGAGATATTCAGGGTGAGACTGGACAAGGCTCTGAGCAGCCTGGTCTAATTAAGGGTGTCACTGCTTATTGTGGGGGGGCTGGACTAGATGACCTTTGGAGGTCCCTTCTGGCCCTAAACATTCTATGTTTCTATGAAGAGAGGTCAGCCCTCTGCCTCCCACTTCAAAAGGGTGAAACAAATGCGAGCTCAGGGGCAAGGAAAGCTCAAACTTGGGTAACTTGCCTGTCTTACAGGCTTTCAAAGTGCTTGTGTGCACTCCCTTTATTAACTCCCAGTGCCTAGCTGGACATGCATGGGGAGTATTTCTTGGTGAGTAAAAGGCTCACCAGCCCTGCAGAAGAAAGCAAACTGGAAAGACTGGATGTAGACACCAAGATTCATGCTGGGAAAGGTGACACAGTTAACAGGGAATGTACCTGACTGCTGCAGTGCTTTGGAATTGTGGGGCAAAGCTGCCTTGTTGCTGGGTGATGATGGTGCAAGACAGGCAAAGTTGTTCATATGCATGGTCCATCGGACCCAGAAGTTTGGGCTGGGACAGGCACACCCAGCCTGGGCCAAGATCTTGCACTGCACAAGAGTGGATGCTGACAGCCCCACAGGCTGCATACCTCTGCTTGCCCTGTCACCCTGAACAGCTGGGGAACAAAACCCCTTAGGGCTAGGCATAGGGGTCCAGCCATGGCCCAACAGCTGGGACACGGGCCAATACAGAGGGACTGGGAGGATGTTTCCCACCCTGGAGGCTACAGGATACCAGCCACAAAGGTTAGGGATGACAGTCGAGGAGCAGCAGCACTGGAAGATGTTTCACACAAGCTGTTGGCTCCAGGAGCAGAAGGGCAAGGGGGATATTGCTGAGACTCTCACTGCAAGCAGCTGAGGGTCAGAGGAGAGGGAGCTCATCAGGCATGTGTTAACTCCCACACACCATGCTGTCACACACACATGCTCACACCAACTGCTACCAGCTCATCCTCCTGCAGGAGCTGGTGGAGGAATCCTACAGGGAACCCAAAGCACTCGAGGCTGGAAATCACTAATCCCAGAAGCTCTTAAACATGGGTTACAGGCCTTATTTACCAGCAGGAGCAATGTTGTCGGGAGCAGTGACTGCAGATGCCTCGCTTGCCTTTTGCGAACTAAACCTCCTGTTTTGACTGCAAGCTGATTGATGCTCGGCTGTTTGGGGAGGAATATTTCTAGCTACACAGTATGAGCCAGACTTATCAGCCAATTAAGTATTTATGGCCAATTCCATTTTACTAGCAAGATGTTTGGAAAGCAAGCAGCAATTACATCAGAGAAATGGGTTAAACTTCTATAAACACCTCCATGCTAAACTACCAGAAACTATACACTCAGAAGGCCTGTAAAAACTTCTCTTCAGGCTATGCTTAGAAGTAATCCATCACCAGAGTGTGGTTTAAATACTGCAGCAGTAACTCCACCTGTCTTCAGTGAAGCATTTCCAGAATGTGAAGCAAAAGGCCATGAGCTCCCAGCCCCATAGGAAGGGTAGCTGCTGGGGGTGCTTCCTGGGACAAGCTTTCCTGTTAGCTGTCATCTGCAACAGCTCTTTATTGCCTGACCCTTGTCTAGTCTATCCCACGACCATGTGCAGTGTCTCTGGCAAGTGCCGATTTAACTCTGGTTTACAGTTTTTCCAGCATGGGCTGCCATTTCTAAGATGCTCCTCTCTTCCTGAAACCACTGAGAAACCCTGGATCCAAACCCAAACTAAACTAACTCCCTTTAGGATGCACCTACAGGGGGCACTTCTGCTGTAGCATCTTCAAACAAAACAAACAAACACACACACCCCAAACAATCAAAAAAAACCCCAAAACAAACTCTGATGCCAACCCCAGATGTTAGGGCAGCATCACCAACAGCCTTCCTCCACCACTTGAGTTTTGCAAAACAATGCACACAATGTGCAACTTGCTCTCTACCAGCCTCTCCAGCTGACACCCTCTGTGCAAGTCCATCCATCTTAGGGGAGATTCCTACTTTCACAAGGAAAAGTACAACAGGTGTGTTGATACAGCAAAGGACAAGCAGCTTAACAGCTTGTATCTTTGCCTTTCAGTCTGTAGTGGGTTGTTTACAACACTCCAATTTCTGTGAAGTAATACTTAACATTTACCGAGCATGCTGAGCCCATGGATGAAATGTACTGCTTGAGTCATACTCTGCCTGTCGCAGCATCTGCCAGAGACCAATCAGTTGTTTGGTGGCTGGTTGCAACACGTCTCCCAAGGTGGCCATTCCAACTGCTACAGCATCTTTGACTGCTAACACAGGGCTGAGCCTTGGTGACCAAGGCCTTTAAAACCAGTGGGCTACGATGGTGGGTGAGAAAAGTCAACCTAAACAAGGAAACAAAAACACTTCAAATGCCATGGTAATGATATGAAGTGACCAACATCTATTATGCCAGCCTCTTTGCAGGTGTACCCTATGATAGGATAAGAGGTAATGGTAGCAAGCTCAAGCAGCTCAACATGAGGAAAACTTCACTGTGAGAGTGACAGAGCACTGGAACAGGCAGCCCAGAGAGGTTGTAGTTTCCTTCTCCAGAGACTTTCAAGACCCACCTGGATCTGTTCCTGTGTAGGCTGCCCTGGGTGTTCCTGCACAGACAAGGGGGTTGGACTTGATGATGTCCAGAGGTGCCTTCCAACCCCTATCATTCTATGATTCTACAATTCTCTTTGTGCCCAGGTTTTGTCCCATTGTGACTGCAGTCACCCAGTTCACCTTCCTGTCCTCATTGCAGCTGCTCTTAATCCAGGGATGATTTTCTTAGGCTTCTAAGAGATGTTTATCATACAGCATTTCCCAGCAGTACTGAAGAGACAGCTGATGACTTGACAAGTGCACAAGGACTGAAAAGCATCTATATTTCAGATGCATTGATATGCCTCAAAAGCAATCAAAAGTTGTCACGTCACCGAGGCACAACCACAGATCAGCTCCTTTGAGTCCAGCTCCTACCGCTGGGATTTTTATGGCAGATTTCACAGGGAAACCACCCTCCAAAATTTGATTCAGGATGCCACCAAACCCTTTAAGTACACCCTTCTTTGTGCTCTCCACTCTTGGAGAGGTGGGAAGGAAAGAGGGGGCTGCTGGTATTGGTTTTGAAATCACTGCTAACTCAAAATGTCCCACTGACCTTCAACAGAAACCTCAGAATATCTGCTCTAGTTTAAATTGCTAATTGGTACCTGAAACAAAAGGCAGGGGGAAAGTGGTGGCAGAAAATAAAAATACTTGCCTCTGCTCTTTGCACAAGGTGTCCGAAGTGCACAAGGCCAGCGCAGCCCCCCACGTGTAAAGGCCATCTTCTTTTGGCTGCTTTCAGCTTAGCCCCTCTGGACGTGCACACCAGGACAAGCTGCTCCAGCTCTCACAGACAGCTTCCCACAGCCACCTCGGTACAGCGATCTGTGCCATGCAACAAACACAGCTGTCTGCCGTTCACTGTAGGCCTTGTATACATCAGAAACATACTGAGCACTGTCCTTTTTACATTCCAGCAGAGAAAAAAAAACATTCTTCAGGGTTAAGTAGGGGAAAGGTGCTGACAGTTGTGGTCTCATATGAAAGGGGATCCTCAGATGAACACTGAAGCTCACACTGAATTAAGTGCTACACAGTGACAAATGGGCTACATTAGGAAATAAGTCACCCCATGAGTGACTACTGCCAGTTTAAGTGGACAGCAGCATAATATGTGGTGGCATTCAGCATTAAGCCAAGAGTGACAAGCCAGGGCAAGGCATGAGCCAGATCTTCACTTGAATCGAAGTGCTCTTGCCATGCTCAAGAATATTTGCCCACTCTTTTCTGAAAATCCCAGAAAATATATTTTGATGTTAATATTTTAAAACTAAATGGAATGCAAATTCCCTTGTATAAAAGCTGAAGGAGGTTATAAAATGCTCAGAGACAGGCTGGTGCTGCCACTCTTGTTAGTTCTAGGATATACTGTTTTTTTCCCCATTCATGAATAATGTTCTGTGAAATCCACATCTGAACAAGTCTTCTTGCATATTGAATTTCAGCAGCCCTGGAGCCAACACCCTCCCAACATTGTACATAGTTGAGAACTAACATGGGTGATGCAGATGAGCAGGGTCTGGAAGCATCTGAAGTTTAGTTGGTGCAGGCTTGTCCACCTACCCCACTTGCACACGGTCTCCATGCAGAGCAGCAAGTATACCTGGAAACAGGTCCTTCAAGGTTCCTCATGTCTGGCTGCCAAGTAGGCCAAGAATAATCAGTTAATTGAGCTGGGGTCATAGATCCCAGATGGAGGAAAGCCCATTGCTCATAGCAATTCACAAATGAAAAGCAAACTTTTTTTTTAAAAAAAATTTATTTTATGAAAGTGTACAACTAGAATATGAAACCATTCCTTGGTGCAAGAAAAAAGAGAATGAAATGCAGAAAATGAATGCCAAGTAAAAATCATTTGCATGTTCCAGGGGAAGAAGCCTCCAGGGACAGAGCCTGAAGACTCCTAAAGCTTGGAAGTAAAGGTCATATTTCTATTTTACAGAAACTTCCTACAGCAGATCCATAAGTTATCTCATTGTGACTCATAACTCGGTGGAATGGGTTTCCAGTTTGTTCTCTTTGGGAACCCAATTACTTGTGCATCACACCAGTAAATGAAATCAGTGTGCTGCTATATTTATTATTAGGCATTTGTTTTTCCTGATGGTGACTGCATTATAGCTGCCACAAATATGCAAATGAGCTGAATGAGAACAGCACAGTTTCTTGAGCATTTCCAATCTCTCTAGGTCATGGTACTTTACATGTTCTTCAATACCTGGACTTTTCTGACTAATGAACTCTGCTGGAAAATACTGAATTCAATTAGCATTTCAATGTGCAGGCTCAGTGTATGCTGTGCCCAGCAGCTGAGCACTGTCACAAAGCCTAGCACTTGGCAGAAGGACTAGAAATCCAGAAGATAAAAGGGATATTTTTGCACACTCCCACCAAGGCCTGCTGCAGAATTTAATTGGCAAGGTTAGCAATACAGGGGCTGCAGAGAGAACCACCAAGGTTATGGCCCAAGTGCAAGTCACAAAATAGTAACAAGCAATGATTCCCAGGCTTAAAAATGAGAAATTACATTTGGTTCCTCACCTTGCACTGCCCTGTGCCAAGCTGCAAATGTTCTGATCGAGCCAGTCTATTCCTTTGCCTCTCTCAGTCCAGCTTTTTCTCTTCAAGGGGAGATACAAATAACTCCATCCAACCCTTCTGCAATTCCATCTAGCCTCTGCCTGGACTCTTCCTGCAACTGCTTCAGCTCTCTCTCCAGGCTGGCCTCTCTCATCTGCAGCTCTCTGATCACCTCTGTAGCACTGACAACTGCAACAGGTTCCTTGGATACAGACCTACTCAAGCCTGTTTTGCTGGCACGATGTTTGCTTCTGAACACCAGCCTGCACGAACCATGCATTTTTTTTTTTTTTTGAGCACAAAGATGTGTAAGATCTGGCAGTTTTAGCTCAACACTTTCCTGTATCTTTCTAGCAATGGCAGAGAAGCCCTCCTTCTGTAGTTCTTCCTTTCTTGTTTTCACCTGTAGAGAGAAGAGGATAAAAAAAACCAGGGGGGGAAGTAAAGGTATGGTTAAGTTTCTGTGAAAAAAAAAAAAAAAATATCCTCCCTCCAGGAAACAACACAAAATGTCATGTTTGGACTAGGATGTACTGAAGAGAAGAAAGCCAACTGTAAGTGTAAACCTAAGTGTGTGGCAGTGAAAACTGAGTCAAGACAAAATGTGCTTTTTGGTCAGTGGCCAAAAGCTGCCTGTAGTCATTGTTCGTAGATGCACAGTCTAGCTGCCCCTCTGCTGATGCCTGACACACGAGGGCTCTGAATGCTTCCCTCTTACCAAGGAGCAGGTGATTTGACTTCAGAGCAAAACATACAGAGGAGAAAAAGGGAGACCCAGCAGAGTGACCTTCATTACTGCTGTGCTTTAAGCCACCACATTGTCATAACAGATTGCCTCGTTACTAACAGTATTATTTCAGTTTGCAAATGCTTCCTGTATTTCGCAATGCTAAAAAGTAGGGATGATTACACTAAACTAGCAATTCCTTATTTTTCAATTCCCATTATGGGGTAACAAATAAAGAGTAAAAGTATCATAGAATCACAGAATGTCTTAGGCTGGAGGAACCTCCAGAGGTCATCCAGTCCAACCTCCCTACACATGTAGGAACATCTACATGTCCCTACAGAAGAAGAGACAAGATCAAAATGAGTACCAGGCAACACACTTCCAGTTAAGACAAGCACAACAAAGCAAAGCTTTTCTTGTGACAGAAGCATAGGCTGGATGACAAAAGCAATTGTATACACTGGGATTTCTCCAAAGCATTTGATTTAATGTTCCCTAACAATTTGATTTGAAGAACCTGTGAGATGGTAATTGCCTTTTCAATTTTATTAGTGGATTAAACACAAATTCAGGAACTCATCTCAAAAAAGTAATTATCCACGGGAAAACATCTCTAAGCAGAGTTAGACTGCTAAGGCCTTTGACGAAACAGTTCTCGGTTCAATGGTATTTTCTGTCTTTGCTACAGCAACAAGCTGACATATCAGCTCAGCCAAAAAGCAGCAAAGTTTAAGAGTGATGCTGCCTCTGCAACCTGCACAAATCCCAGAGCGCTCCTGGAACTTGTGTGCAATTCTGGAGTTTATACTTCAAGAAACCACCCAGAAACAGAGTAGGATTCTAAGGCAGGTCACCCAGTGACTCACAGCCCAGAAACCAAGCCCTACACTATGAAACTTCAAGGGCTAAAACTATTCCACATTCATAAAATTTGTTCCCTAGAAGTGGCAAAGACAGCGGTGAGAGACCAGACTTTGCTGAGAAAGCCATAAGAAGATCAAATGGATGAACATTTGAGTTAGATACTCAGCTTCAGAATAAGACGTTGTTTCCTACTGTGAGGATAATGAACCATGAAATGCTTCATTGCAGCTTCAGAGATGAATCCTTTGGCCAAAGCTCAGCTCAGGTCAAACTCAGTATAATGATACCCCCCTCCAGCCTTGAAACTGCTCTGCAGCTCCTCCTTTCCCTGGCCATGGAAGAATAACTGGATAACTCCTTGGGGTTTAGAATGTGCATATCTGCATTAACGTATTGGTATCTCACATATTGGGCTTTGACAATTTCCCTGTAAAGTCAGGGGTATTTTGGCATCTCTCTGAAGTACCAGAGATCAGTCTTAGGACAAGAGTCCTAAGGTAGCAAAGCTCCCCTTGCATTTGCCACTACCAAGCTATAAGTGCTCAGGGTGAAAGCAGCTGAAAAAAGAAAAAAAAAAAAAAAAAAAAGGATTTTTTTTTCCCCATAGATCAGTAGGGAGGGTTTCACTACTGAAACAAATTCAGAAGCTTGAGACATACAGGGTACCAGACTATGATCTATTACAGTGAGAAACACCACAGCCAGGAGGGCTATGGTCACGGTTAAATTTCTTCACTGACACCAACTTCACCAGGGTTTCACTCATTTATCCCATGTCTTCATCTGAATATCTTCCTGAGTTTTGCAGCCAGGAAATTAAGCATCTCCATATTCTTCTGATGTGTTACTCTGTCCCCACCTTCATCCCTGCTCAGAAAAGAAAATCAATCAAATCTAAAACAGAGTCAATTTCTCTGAATTTTTCCTAAAATGTTAGAGGGTGTATCAATGCAGAACCATCTGTTAAAGGAGATCTCTGCTGATTAAGGTATTTGAATAGAGAAGTCTATCTTTGCCCTTGTCTAAAACCTAGAGTCCCTTCTTTATCAAAGTCCCCAAGGAATCCCAGGTCATCTCTTTTTGTTGGCTCAAAAAATATTTGATATCCAACTCTCTAACACCAGAAGAAACAAAACTGAAAAAATAAATTCAGTGTTACCTAGTTTCCTCACCACTGATGAATAAATGGAAAATAGTGTTTGCATAAAGTAGATTTAACACTGGAATCCAGGATGGGAAAAATATCCTATTTTGAGCAAAGAACAAAATAAACACAGAGCCCACAAAATTATATTTTTTTTAAATTAAACTCAGGCAGAACATTAGCAGGGCTGCCTAAAAGTATTCCTAGGTTTTCATACTCTCTGGTGCCAAAATGGAAGAATTTTATCATCCACTGTGCAAAGCACGCAATGGAAGAGTCTGTGCCTCTTGGCACCAAGTGCATCGAGTTCTAATTCCTAGCAAATAGTAGAGATAGAAGCTACTGTACTGAAGCAGGAGCAGCTGGAAGGCCAAGGGCAGAAGCCTTACAGGCAGGGAAGCAGAGGTACAACAAATTCTGGCCTCCAAGTATTAGAAAGGCACTGCACGTTACCTTCTGTAAAGAGAAGCAATATTCCCAGGGATAACATTAGATAAATTTGACACGGAAAATTTTCAAAATAATGGATATGAAATAAGAGAACAAGTTTAGCAAAGCAGTATTTATTTCGTATCAGCACAATCTGGAGTTGGAAAGCTAGCTTGAGGGTTTTTTTGCACCAAGCTTCCTGGTAAGCTCTGCAACCATATGTATGCCCACAAATACTCTTGTTGCCATTTGTAGAATTCAATAGCTAAAAATCTCTGAGGGTTACCTTCAACTAACATTCTTTATTCTTCACACCCTCAATGCTTGTGAAAATACTCAATAACCTCATCCCATATGTTTAATTGATGCTCTTTAACAGCTTGCTGTCTCCCATTAGTCAGCACATAACTATTATTCTACTGCGAAACAATCTCAGCAGACCACTTGTATTAAACAAACATACTATAAAAGATTAGAAGCCTCAGCATTTTGTGCCTGCCTGTCTCTATCCCACAGCTCTGCCTTTCAGTCTCAATCTATCAGATGGAAGTTGAATTCCAAATTAGGTACCTAGCGCTGTCTGACAACGGCTGCACATCCTCTCCCAACAAATCCACCACCATGATAATCACCCTTTCCACTTATGCAGACCCAGCGCCATCCCAAAGGGAGCCCAAAAGGCCATGCCAGCCAGAGAGGAATCATCTGATGGGGACCTGACCCAGCTCCTGCTCTGGGGCGAGTACTGATCTGGCTGTTTACAGCAGCACCACAGAGCCAACACTTCCAAGCACTGTAACCGAGCCTGTGACATGTGCTGTCCCTCTGCACACTCCAGGTTTCACACTCCCAAGACCATGATAAGGCAGCAGGAACCTCCCATGGCACCAGGCATCCTCATCAACCCTAAGAGGGCTGCAGTTGGACAGGTGCCACAAGGGTACACCAGGACAAGTACTTCTGATAGATTCCTTCTAGTTCTTTGCCTCACCATGCTATCAACCACTGTTTGGGACAGGAGAGTGGCCAAACTGCCCCGAGTGCTCCCATCGTTTCTTTACAATAACTTAAATCTTCCAAAAGACCACCATAGGTTTTCAAAAAGCATTAAAAGCTAAAAGCTAAATGGAAAACTATAACAATTTTTATGTTCTAAGGGGAGGCCAATGAGCTAGTGGGACTATTGTATCTTGGGTCCCAAACCGAAAAAGACTGCAGTGCCAGCCAGGCTGTGCTGCCCTTCCTGAGCCTGGCGTTGGGCAGAGGGTTAGAGTGTGCACAGATGCTGCTGGCAGTGGCACACACAGGAATATACAAAGGAAAGAACAAGATCCCTTCAGCATCAGCTGCACGGTGGGCAGACAGGTAGCCTGTCAGTTCCTGACATGGTGGAATTAAGCCAGGTGGGACATCCATCAAGTGGGAAAAGGATTTCCCATCTCCCCAGGCCAGGACTGATGCCATTCCCCAAAACTTTCAGGCTGAGGTCTGACTAAGGAAAATGGCCAAGCCAAAAGAGAGAGTGGGCCCACCCCAGGATGCCATGAGATGACATGGGAAAGGGTCAGGGAGGTGAGGCATAGCCAAGGAACAGGCTGAGCAGGCAGCTCAGCTCAGTCCCTGCCGCGTAGGTTTAATTTATGTACTGACACACAGGAGAGTCCTCAAGCCTGCTAACACCTACACAGTTAACTTCCCCAGCACTTCTCTCCCCTGCCTTCTCACCAAAGGAACTGTCTGTCCTTTTCATCCAGGGTGCCTCAGCTATTTTCAGCTGTGGAAATTTTCTAGCTTTGTATAAATTTTATAGGGATGAGTTCAGTGGACAAATCATGGGCAAGGTAACGTGTCATACATTTTACACAAGCTGCCTTCCAGTTTCTTTGCAAATTCCACTGTTTTGAGGCCTGAACACCAGATTCACCTCCTCTGGACATGTGCTAATTTGTCATGTGGACAGTCCCAGCTGCCCATCTTCTATCTAATTCTACCAACTGCTTAGATGACGCATGCATTTAGCTCATTTGTTCTCTCCTCAAAGAGGAGACATTCCAGCCCTTCACAATTACTGCTGTGGTTTCCTCAGCTCCTTCACATTTACCTGCACCTTGGTGGTAATGAGCTTCCCAGAGCATTGTGCCTCATTCTGCATGGCTCAGAAACATCCCCAAGAGGCGGATCTGTGTCAGTTTTAACAACTTGCTAATGAAAAGTACAATAAAAATTATGCACAAAATGGATTTTTTTTTCCCCCTGCTTTTTAGCAGCTTTTTAGCAAGCTGGATGTGAACTTATTTTTGAAGAGGATTTTACCAATGTGCAAGACATTCCAAAGAGATGATAAAAGATCTAGATAACCACATCATGTTATTCAAATAGTTTTCAGCAATGACCAATAATAACAAAAGTTACAATCTTCCAAATGGTAGAAGTCAACATTTCAAGCTTGTTAAAACTTCACATGGCAACCTCAGAAAGCAAATGAATGCTCTCCCTCTCAGTTACATACTTGAATGAAGCCACTAGCTAGAGATGAAGTTTAAAATGCAGCAGCAGTGAAAGGTCCAAACATCTACTTTGAAGAGAGTGAGAGAAGGCATAGGAGCATTTCCATTTTATTATCACACTGTTGCTATCTCTGAGGCAGAAGGAGCAAACCAAATTGTTGGCGCTGCTTTTGAAGTGGCTGATGAGGACCAGACTCATGTCATTATTTTTAAATCACTCTTCAAATTATTCTAGGACTTTTGCAGAAATCACTCCAACAGTATTGTTCAGAAAAACAAATTGCACAAGCCTAGAAACAGCACATTTCCAGTCCAGCTGCCCACTCATTCTTTCCTGCATTTCTCTCACAAACAGGGAGAAGGCCTCTTATGCATTCAGCATGAAATACAAATTATTCTTACCATTCTGTACAGATCTTTCAAACCACAATGCCTGCCTTTGCTGGAAAACAGTGCAACCTGCTCCTTTGTGCTCTGAGTCACAGGGAACAAACAGAAAAATCTCAGATCTTGTCTTTTTGTGTTGAAGAGTGAAAGGAAATTAGGAAATATGAATGGATGTAATATCTAAGCCAATAAATCAGATGCTTGCTTTCATAGCCTTTGCTATCAGGTCATAATCACCCAATACCTTTCATAAACTCAGCTAGCTCCTCTGAAAACACCAAACTGCATTTGACTTGCAGAATATGTTATTCCTAAAGGAAGCTCATTTCCAAGCTTTATTTTAAAGCTATCACATCTAAGATAGCTTACTGCACCTGGGGAGTTGAAAAGGGTGAAGCCAAATATTACACGCTTGAAATATATGATTAATGAGGGGCCAGACTCCAGGAACAGAAAAGACTTGCCAGGTTAGCCAGTGCACTCCCCTGCTTGGCTCCCAAGGGCTCCCCAACATATCACAGCATCCCAAGCATGGGCACTGAGAGGCACTCCCCAGGTTAGAGGAGCTGCCCAGAGCTTGCAGATTCTCATTCAACAGACGAGTGTCAATTATAGATCAAGATCTATAAGTAAAAAATGAAAGCAGAATAAGCACAGAGATATTGGCATCACTCAGAGACTGCTGGCATGGATACCACACAGCAATTCTGACAGCTGAGCACTGGAAACCAGGCATGGAAATTAAAACTAGTTTAGAAGTTTTCAGTTTCCAGACCAGAATCCATATCAGTCCAGGGGCTGAACCTTGCAAACTCTTGTCTTTAGTCAGTACAAACTTGAATAATATTTTATAAATGCTAATTATTTATACCTTTTGCTGTCTTACAATATATCTCCAGTGTTTATTCCCTTCCCACCCCCTCCCATCCCTGAGAAAAAACCTGGCAGAACTGCAATCCCAGTTAACAGTCTATCTGGGATATAAAAAACAGGATAGAGGAGGATTTGCAGACGTCTCAAGAAATCCTCTGTGCCAGCACTGCAGAAACAGCACCAAGTAAAAGAGGAAAGGGTAAAATGAATAAGCAAAACTATCAATAGCGTAGAAGAGGGAAGAGCAGAGTCTAGTATATGCATAGCAGAAAGATCTGTAGGTATTAAATGGCAGTGGAATACAATTTTTACAAAGTGATAGGGATTCCACAATTCCCACCCACGACCTCTCTGTGCTCCTATACAAGGATCTCCTGGCCACCCTTGCTGCACAGCCACCACCTGACTGGGAAAGAGGACACCCAAGTGTTGCTTTTCCCAAACATCAGCAGAGGGAGCGAGACCTGCCCAGACCAACACGCTGCTCCCCACATTTGTCGCCAGTTTCTTCACAGAACAGAGCTGTTATGAATAACCCAAGTGTTTTATGTGCTTGTGTGTCTCCAGAGGCATACAAATAAAGCCTTTTTCACACATAAAGAAGTGTAAAGCCCTCACCCTACTTAACAATAAACACATAACAATTTGGCTAAGGGGGAAGTTTCTTTTAACAAAAATGTTTGCTGTCTTTTCCTTTTTGAACAATCATGGTTAAGTGTATGACAAATGCTTTCCTTCCTTAGCTATAGACAGTGACCCATTCAGCCTCAGAGAAGCAGAGAAAGGCACCATTTCAAGGGATGCTGTGAATGTGTAAGTGATAGAAAAATAAAATCCTGAAGCTCCTACTTCTGGGAAAAATTATAGAGAGAGGGAGAATAGACCCCACAGAGCCCATGCAATTAAAATCTTTGCTGAATAGTGACTTCCAAGAAAATCAGACCCCCCAACCTCCAGAAAAACATCTAAAGGCATTTGCTGCTTGTACAAAAAAAAAAAACCAAACCAACAAAAACCAAAACAAAAACCAAAACAAAACAATCAAACAAACAAACAAACAAAAAACAAAACAAAAAACCAACAAACCCCAGAAGTTAAAGCAAAAGCAGTCTCTGCAATCAGCTTTTCTGGAAACACTACAACACTGAGTAAGCAGGTGTTTTTTCTATAAAAAATGCCTTACTCTCATTTCAAATTCATGTCTTATAGTAACTTGGCTAAATGTAATTTCAAACCTCTAAGAAAGTTATAGAGTTACTACTGCAGCTCTATAAAACTTGTCTCACTGAATGAAGCCTCACTACTGTAAGATTTTAAGGTTTTTAAATTTCTGCAGCAATTTCTGCACACTCAGGAGTAACCACCAAAAAATGCTGGAAACCATCATTTTCTATTTTAATAGCTGAACACTAACCATACTGTCCTGCCTAAATGAGGTTTCTCTCTTCTGTGAGATCCTTGATTGCACACAGAGACTTGATGTTCTTCTGTAATACACCATTAAATCCATAAATGAATGAGCTTTGGTATTAAAAGTAATCATAAACTGTTTCACTAATGTAACCTAATGCAAGGCACAGGCTACAATATCTCATCTATATTTTGGGAAGCTACAGCGTCACTTATAGAAACATATAAGTTTGGGGTTTTTTTAAACACAGGCTCCATCAGATTAAGAAGCCACCTTACCATTGTGTTATCTCATCAGCAAAATAATTTTATGGTTAAAAATATTCTCCTTTTCAGTAAAGTTCTCCCTCAGCCACTGGATCTTCTTATAGCACCTTTAGAGAAGTCTTATACCCTCAAAACTCCACTTCTAACAACTCGCAGAACATGATCCAGCTATGCCTTTGCCTTGGTTAAATTACACTTTTCTCACCTCTCAAAAAGACAGAACAAATAATTCCTTTAATCCTTTTAACCATTTTCCAATTGTGATGGTGGTATAAGTGGGACCAACACTATTCATTAAGCTCCGAACTGTGATCTGTGTATTATCTGTCATTTAATGTCCAGAAGCAGATAACATTTGGTTGCAAATGACCTAACAACTTTTCCATGACCCATTACTATTACTACCTTCTATTTCATAAGGCCACAAAATGGAAAAGTTTGCATACCTCCAAAACCTGGTGCTGTAGGCAGAACAAACCGGTTTGAGCTCTGTGAACAAGAATTTGTTACAGAACCCAAACCTTAGCAACAGTAGAAAATTCAGTTTGTTTTAGTTTAACAATAATTATAAAAGCTAAAGCAAAATTTCACCTTAATATAATTACTAATTTCTGACACTCATTATTAGCTCAGCAGGAGGAAAAATCTTAGGCCTTTGGAATTAGTGGAAGTAAATGAAAGGGGTGATCCCAAAGTGATATGAAAGCAGGCATTATTTATACCATAAACTACAAAGACATTTTAGAAGGGTTGTAAAGCTGAGCTATAGCAACTGACAGAAGATGCAATTATACAAGCAGATGTATTCCACATTTTGCCCGGATTTGCAATTTCCTGCAATTAGAGAGGAACTATGCATCTCCATGTTACGCATTTTAAGCAAGACATTCACTGCTCAAACACTAGCTCCCAGGCACACCTACCCACATTCCAAACAAAACTGCATGGGAAGCCACAGAGAGGACAACAGGCCTGTTTGGGCTGGGAATAGAAGTCCATCTTTTAACTGGGGGAGGGGTCCTCTGATGAGAAACTTAAAATGTAGTTTTAACACCAGGAAGGCACAGAGCTGCATCCAACAAGAACAGCTACCACTGTCTGGCAGGGCACTGCTGCTCTGGGCTGCCTGTTATTACACACCAAGTGCTGCCAAGCACTCTTAAGATTTCAGAACCAGGCTGTTCCTAGAGGGAATGCTTTTAGGTGGTGAGGAAGCACAGTAACAGAAAGTTAGAAGTGAGTTAATGAAAGCATTTGAATGAGAATGTTTCATAAAGAGGAGTGACTTATTTGAACATACTTTGGCTGTTTGGTGTTCTGGGTTTTTTGTTGTTGTTCTTTTGTTTCAGATGTTTTGGGGTTTTTTTGGTGCTTTGTTTTGTTGAGGTTTTTTTGTTTGTTTTGTTTCTTTGGTTGGTTGTGTTTTTGTTTTTTAAGATAATTTAATGTGTCTGTGTTTAGACATGTTTCTAAATACCATATTGGCAGGAATCATAAAAGTCAGTTCAGCTTAAGGTAAAGGATAGAGGTCTAAGAAAACAGCTAAAGAACAACATTAAGATTTTTATCAGGTCCTTTACCAGAAAAATGCGAAGTATATCTCCAGATTTCAAGCTGAAACACAAAAGCACAGGACTGGTAAAAGCACTACCTGTTTGCTGAGTCGACAAATATCTATCATGAAGGCAAAGCGATAGGAAAGTGAATCCTTTAAGGCCTAAAGCAACTGAACTCTGCTGGGCAGAGAGCCTGAGTGAGCACATTTACTTACCCAGCAAACTGGCTTCACCCAGCCACAGAGCTGCACTGGATCTTACTCCTGAAGAGATGCACAGAGAGGCAGTTGCTTCAAGGACAACCTTTTGGTTCGGTTGCTAAAAGACATACCTGAGGCAAACGGCCTGGAACAAAGGCAGCTGGGCTGAAAGCCTCAGAGATACACTCCTCTTCCACAAAGCTATAAAAGAAGGTTTCTGTAGTATGGATATTTTCTGAGCTTTCTATTCATGAGTTTTTGGCATCAGTAATTCATTTTGCCAGGGGTTTACTTTTGAAGAGAACAAATGAACTCAAAGAAAAAAAAAAATAGATCGGAGTAAAAAAAATGTCTGTTCTGTTGCAGCAACTCTTGTGGACAGAGCCAGTCAGGGACAAAACTCAAAATAACAAATGGTCTTCAAAGCAATCAGTAATTTCTGCATCATCTCTGTTCAGCTAAAGAGGATGCCAGCAATGAGCAGACATGAAGCATCAGCAAGTGCATAGAACAAGAAGGCCAGAGCCACTGCTCTGGAGCCAGGAGTTCACCCGATCTTCAGCTACTTTCTGAGAAGATAGCAAGCCCACCAACCTGGTACAGTCCCGCTGCTCTCAGCAAGGTGCGACAGCTCCAGGAAGGAGCATCACACTTGCAGATTCTTTACCAGCTACTACAAGGAGACACAGTTCAGACTTGTGAAAGTCTCATATGCCACACAGCTCTGCATGTGCATCACAAACAATACTCCTCCAAATGATAAATTTTCAGCATTTTACAGCAATAATAATTTTTTAAAAAATCTATCAGCGCAGCCTTTCATAATGCATTTCTTTTTAACGACAGTTTTCTCTCTAAACTTTCCACAATCCTTGAATCCAATTAGATCACACAAATTAATGTAGTAATAGGCACATAGTGAAAATAGATGATATGAAAACCAGAATATGTCAGTGTAAGTAATTTAGACACTTGCAAAAAGGCTGCAGTGCTACTTTGAAACAGATCCTGACAACTACAAATTACAAAGGCAGGCAACAGACACATAATGTTTCGTATAATTAATTGCTACTTATTTTTCAATTTGTTCTTCCAAACTTTTATCTTGGGCAGCAGATACAAACATTGATGATATGAGATATCATCTGGGATCTAAGTGAGTTGTAGAGGCTTGGAAGGCACCACTTCATTTTAAGCAGAGCTTTATCATTCTGCAACATTAAAGTAGCCACTTCAGAAACAGAGTGCTGCCACTTCTCTGTATTATCCTGCTTTGGGAGAACTGGATGGGAAACAAATTCAAGCAATGTGGTCCCTGTATATACAGCCAAAAAAAAGGGAATGTTTCTACAAACCACTCCCAAAACCTACAGATGAGAGGAAGGTACTACCAGCTAGTCATACAAATTTTCAGAGAAGTTACTTTATTATGCAAAAGTTATAAGGAAAAAACAGACAAAACACCAAAATACCAAAACTTTTGGAGAGTTTCTTCACTCCCAAGCCTGTTTGGTTTTCAGTTAGAAACTACCCACTTATCTCCTTGCTCCCTGCAGGGGCTTTTCACGACCACTGCGGAACCTCTGCCAACACCCAGTCCTGCAGCTGTCCCCTCTGCTTTTGGGGGAGGCAGCAGCAGTGCATCCAGAAAGCAAAGGTCACTCCAGTAACCCACCTTATTCACAATGATGGCATGAAGCAAAGGAACTTCAACTCCCAGGTGGATATTTGCTAAAAGCCCCTACTCCTAAAATGCGATCAGCAATTTATCTTACTAGCTCACAGTTCTGATGGTGAGTAGCAACTGTAGGTGGGTGCGAGGCTTCTTGAACAGCCTTCGTGACTCCTTCAGCAGTCAAGGGACAGGCCCTACAGATAGCTTGCAAAGGGAAAAATCAAACAGCTCTCAGGGTTTTGAGAGAGCTGATAAGATGAAGAGTTAAAAACAGTGAGTTTAAAAAAAACCTCTCAAAAGTGTACTAAAGCTTTATTTAGATGCATTTTTGCTTGGGAAGAAGAGATGTGACAATATGAAACTAAAGATTTACTTCTATGTCAGCTCTCCTACAAGCACAAGAGACAGAAACATAGAAATAAGTTGTATACTTTTTTCTCTTATAAAGTACCCTTGATTTCAGGGCAGACAACTTAGAGAACAAGGCCAAGGTTTTCAAAGAAAAGTTCAGCTTTGAACACATGGTACAAAAAAAGCACCTTTGTCAATTCACGGAAAAAACAAGCAGTACTGCAACATAGACAGTGCTTCTAACTGCTGCTGGCAGAGAAGGAATCCATCGTGACAGCCTGCCCAGTAACTTCCAGAAGTTACTGTTCCCAAAAGCCCACTCCAAAAGGTTCAGTAAAACACACTAACAGTATTTCAGGTAGAGCTGCTATAAAATACACCCACTGGCTATGGAGTTTAATATGGTCTCAGCCAGAACTAGCTATGTCCCGAAGATACTGCCCTTGTGGAGGACAATTATTGCAGTGTCTCACCACTTGCAAGAGTCTTGAAATCCAGCAAGCCTGTGGTCACTCACAGGTACCTCAAATCCCACCCATCAGCCTCCAAGCTTTTCACATACAGAAGATAAAGGTGATGCTGGGACCTGCAATATTATATACCTTGTGCCTCTGAGCCTAACAGGTGTTCCTAGTCTTCATCCACAGTTTATTATGTGTTTTAACTGTGAGACCATAAGGACCTGCTTATTTCTTAAAAATGCACTAACACATTTACAGTGGCTACAAAATACATTCATTGGAATGAGCTTTTTACAGTTTATTGTTAAATAAAGCTCATCTAAAATGTATTGGCATATCATTCTTTAGCTGCGTTTACTACGTGTTTCATTGCCTTGGTTGGTATCCAACACTTTGGCAACTAATGCAAGTAAAATATTAACACTGGCCTTTGATGATACTTTAACAGATCCTGTCACCTAAACAAACATTCTGCATTTTGGCAAAGGAAGGGCAAAAGGCATCTTTCTGGAAGGAAAAAACCCACAAATTTCACCCATGCTTACTTAAAACACCAGAGTTCTGCACACAAAACAGGAGACAGAACTCAGGTTTTTAATGTTCCTCTCTTCCCTAAGGAGCTGGAATCTTTTAGAATGTATAAACCCCATGAAAAATGTCAGACTAGATAATTTATTTTCAGTTGCAGTTTTTGTGTGTGTTTGAAATTGGTTTGCTGATTTAGCAATGGATGCTTGTTTTCTCTGTCCCTCAAACAGTTCAGCACTCAATTCAGCAATCTGCAGGGCAAGTTGCATCTGCAAACAAAGAATAAATAGTTATCTTTTTCAACAATTTATATGCTGCAAGCTTAATATTGACTATTCAAGTCTGGCCAACCTGCACAGAATTCTCAGAAGCGAGCAAGATTTTCAAAAATCTCCTAGATCTGCTTGTCTGTAGTAACTTTCCATGTGCACATTAGATTAAACTAGGCTAACTGGGAGCTTCAGGTCTAACAGAAATGTTAGATCCTGCTGTTAAAAACTGATGCACAGAGATGGCTTCTTTCCTCCTTCCAATGCAAGAGAGCACACTGTCCTCCAGCAACAACCACTTGGTTCTCCACCAAAGACTCCACAAGCACTTACCAGAAGCTAGCAGCCTCATACCTCCTTCTAGAATGAGTGACAAATAAACTAGTGCAAGCAAATACATGAGCAAAAAGTGAATACAAACATTAGGATCTTCCTACTGTTAAAGAAAATCCAATGATCCAAGATCCACGGCAATTCCATCAGCAGCAAATTTAATCCTGCATTTAATACAATAAGAACTACATATAAAAGCCTTTAGCCTTGTCCCTCCTTGCCATCCTCTTGTCCATGTCCTATATTGCTTCCTTTGATGGAAGTTTCTGTTGATCTTTCTGGGTTTCCCCCTCTTACACGGGCATCTGGGCCCAGCCAGACATGCATCTCCAAAAGCTGCTCTTGCAGCCTTGATAGTTCTTCAATTTCTTTTTGCACAAAAAACTCCACTGACAGCTCCAGATGAAGGTTTGCAAATACAATGTGGAACACAAAAACGCTCTGGGACAGGGGAAGGGAATGTGCTGACAGGAAATAAACTGGCACCAAACCATTCCCCACCACTTCTCCACTTCCTGCACCACAGACAGCCTGAATAATTAACTGCTCATTACACTAACATCTTATTAACAGAAAGCCCAGAGAACAAGAATAAACAGCAGAAATAGCAATGATGCAATTGACACAGTTGAAGAGCTTCTGACAAGCCTTCATAGAGTTGTCAGGTGAAGAAGTCAGATGTCCTTTTGCCACAAGACCCAAGTTTAAGACAGCAGAAACACAAGAAGACAGCCCCACACTGGTGCAGGAGGGAACACAGCAACAGAGGAGACAGTCCAACCCCACCAGTGCTCCTCACCCCTCACATGGTCGACTGTATTTCCCTCACCCACATGTGCACTGCATGTGCACTGCACATACCTCTGTTTTCATGTAGGTTAGCCATGTAAACAGCACAGCCACCATGCATTACTCACAGTTCTTCATGCCCCCACCAATTCATTATGAGGTTGCACATTGAAAGTGCACGTGTTTGAGTATATAAAATTCAACCCAAACTTAGTAAGAATAACAAAAAAACCAAACAAACACAAACCCCAACCAAAACCAGAATGATGTAGGTCTGTGTTTCAGCACCAGCCTCTGAAACTGCTTCCCTATTTCAAACAGTGAAGCCTTAAATCTAAGTGCATCAAAAAACAGTCTTTTATAAATGTACGATCCCTAGGAAAAAAACAAATTCTACTTTTATTAGACACTACAAGTCTTCAGCAGTGTGCAGTGATGAGCTGGCAGTGGCAAGTTTGAGTGAATCACAGGACTCTTGGAATGGAGGGAAAGCAGAGGCTCTACCTGTTTCAGCTAGTGCCATCTCCTCTCAATGGGGTGTCCCAGGCCTTTCCTGCTAGCGCCACTGACCTCACCCCTGCACCTCCCCAGTGAGAGGGAACAAAACATCCCTGTCCCATACAGCCCTTCCCCAACACACTGTGAATCCAAAGGGCACTCCTCTGTGGATTCACGTGCTGGCAGCTCAGAGCAGCTTCTGACCTTGGAGCAATTGCAACATAAGCCTTGGTCAAGAAAAG
>JAOEGS010015596.1:0-15699 GCA_025447755.1 Corythornis vintsioides | reverse complement strand
GACTCCACAACCTCCCTGGGCAGCCTGTTCCAGAGCTCCGTCACCCTCACTGAGAAAAAATTCTTTCTTGTGTTGACTCTAAACCTTTCTTGTGTTGACCCTAAAAGATCATCACAAGATCATCACAGCCCTGAGGGTAAGGGATCAACCTTCCTCAAAATAGCTGTATTTTGGCACAAGTGCCCAGCCTAAAGTGCCCTTCCTGTTAAGAGAACTGATTTCTCTTTTGGATTAAAAAAATCTCAGTAAAGATTCCACAAGCAAAGATGCTCTGCACTCTCTAGTGGCTACTGTTAGCTACAAGCCACAATTCAAGAGATGGGTTGTGAGTTTTAAAGCTCCTCACCTTAACATATTTTTTCCTAAGATTTGATTTGTTCCTTCAGGGCCCAATACTCATTAAGATTCATTAGGCTAGACAACTTTTGGAACCACATCACCAAAGAATGGCAGCAAGTAAACAACTCTCACTCTTAAGTCTCCTACCAAGGAAGGTTAAGAAGCAGCATGACCAGAATATTTTGACATGAATATGAAGCCAAAACATTACTCACACCACACGTCCCTGCACATCAGCCTCAGCTTCCAGACATCAGATACGATGCTGGTACAACCTTTTCCATAGCACTGTATGGAACCACAGAGCCTGCCTGACCTCCCTATGCTAGCCCAAAGCATAACCTGAGCCAGGTCAGCTTGCTCCCACCACTGGGTTTGTTAGCATTTCCACCAAAAAAAAATGTTCTGCGATACCTGATGATGACAAAGCACCTCAGCCTTGTCTCAGCAGCTTATTAATTCCAGCTGCATTGTCTCAGGTGGAGTTATATGATTGTGTGTCACTGTCACAGCATTCAAATTATGTTAAGTACAGCATAAAACAAGCAAAAGCACAAAAGCAGCAGTGAAACTCAGTATCATCCTACCAGTTTTTCTGTCACTGGCAATCAAAATCAAGTATTCTTATCAGTGAAGCCACATAATGTAGTTCCTACTTCAGTGCAGAACATATCTACCGTGTTTCAGAGATACTTTCATTTCTTACAATGCAGGAGAATAAGATATTGCTGCTATGTAGTCCAACAATTTATGAAGTCTGTGATGAACCGCTGCATCATTTTTCAAGGACCAATAACTCTCCATGCTTCATCAATAAAATGTACTAAATAATAACTCATCCCCCCAAAATAGTGATGACAACTCCAGAACTGCAGCTCTATTAGCTTTTCTTTTTTTCTTTCTTTTTTTAGTGATAAGTTTAGCTGAAGGCAATATTAGTGACAAATTACAGCCTAGGGAAATTTTCAGATTAAGGTAATAATACCACGAGGTAGAATGATTTGCTTTAGTGTTGCTATATAATGCTGCCAGTTCTTCCAATGGGACACTAACTGCAGCCAGAGGCTACTTTGTTTTAAAAAAATATCTAAAGGAGTTTTTTTAGCACGAAAACTGGCAATGGGTGTAAATTGGAGCACAAGAGGTTTAGGGCCAACACAAGGAAAAATTTTTTCACAGTGAGGGTGACAAAGCTCTGGAATGGGCTGCCCAGGGAGGTTGTGGTGTCTCCTCCTCTGGAGACACTTAAGACCCACCTGGATCTGTTCCTGTGTGATTTGGTCTAGGTGATCCTGCTCTGGTAGGGAGGTTGGATTAGATGATGATCTAGGTCCCTTCCAACCCCTAACATTCTGTGAATCTATGAATCTTTGAATTTGACCAAAACATCTCACATTCCAACCTGTGTCTCTTGCTTCTTCTCCTGTCCAGTGCTCCAGACACAACCACTTCAGTGGCCTTTCTAGACTTTCTCCTATATGTCACTGTCCTTGTGCTGAGGGTGCAACCGGGACACCCAGTACCCAGTCACATGAGCACTGGGCAAAGGGACAGAGGGACAGGATCCCTCCCTTTACCTCTCAGCTGCGTTCTGCTCAAACATCCTGGGGGACAGTCAGCCTTTGCTGCCAGGGCAATTTGCTGTCCACCTGGACTTCCAGGTATTGGTTTTGGCTTTTTTTTCCCCCTTCTTTCTTGCCACTAACAACCAGACACCAATTTGAGTTCAGTGGCCCAAACAATTTTCCACTCAGTACCGCTCACTTAGCTGTCTGAATACATGGATTTTCCTTTAGTGATCCATAAACACAGGCACATATTCTGTCCCAAACTGCCTTTCTCAAAGCTCTTTAATTACCTGTCTCTGCCTCCTCCTGGGATGGGATACTGCTCACTGCTTTGAAAGGGAACCACCAGCAAGATCTAAGGGGAGTGCAGAGGTGGAAAGCACCTGTCCCAGAGAATGCAGAACCCAATCAGGCAGTATCAGATCTTCTAGGTCCCTTCCAACCCCTAATATCTGTGAATCAGACAAGCAGACAATCATCTGAGTCTGCAGGCAGTTGCAGGGAAGGAAAAACAGAGGAGATTGTTTTGATCATATTCATATTTTGAGATTTAAAGCAATTCAGCTCCTGAAGAGGCTTCTTTCTTGCTACAGAATGAGAAAGTCAATTACAGCCTCTCCAACCTCCCTAAATTCACACTCCCATCCATCCCTTCTGTCATCAGCCCCAAATTTCCACCCTGACCTCCAACTGCTTCTTGGTTCTGGATACTCTTTGTCCATCTTCCAGACAGGATCTGGAAGCGAAGCTCCACTGCTTCCTGAGGGGAGTAAAAGCTCTGGAGTTAGCACAACAGGAATGACCAGGCAAGTTAGGAGAGGAATTTCTTGCCCAGGACAACTGATCCACTGTCTGCTCTAATAGGAGACCATACAAATCATTCAAAGGCAAATAATTTATATTTAATTTTTTTTCAAGTCATCCCTTCTAAAATTTACTTCAGTCTGCCTTAGAAATACGAATATACTTTATACAACTTGATGGATCGTGCTTTTGCAGTGAACATCTGCCAGAGCTTTTCACTCTTAAGTAGAATTGGGAACTGATCTGTGAGTAGACTCTGTCTGAAAGCAACTTTGAATGCATTTGACTTTTGTAATTCTTCCCAATTTTACATGGGTGACAAGGGTTGCATGTGCTCCTCCTTGTTTTTCCAAATGAGTATCTGATCCACTGTTTCCAACAGGTTTTAATAACTACTACAGCAAGTCATGTTTTATGTGCTAAATGTCAGAGAGTGAATTGAAAACCAACTGCCTACTGTATTTTGGAAGGAAAATGACATGGCAGCCTACCCCCTCCTTCTGCAGAGTGAATCACTGAAAAAAAAGGCAGGAATACAATTCTTTGTTCCTGCCATGCAGAGCAGGGTGGGCAGCACATGCTGTCTCTCATAGCTTCTTTGCTTTCTTAGTGCTTATTCTTTCCTTGTGATGAAATACCAGTTTTCCATCTTACATACGAACCACTGAGGTTTTTTTATTCCATTTTCAAATTGCTTTCTCAGTAGCAACTCTCCTACTATACAGGAAATACATAACAACCACCCCATTTGTAAGGCAGTATCCACTGTTACTCCAGCAATTTGAAAGAAAGGTTCCCATGTACACAGCCAGAAGAAACAATACAACACCTTTTTCCAGTTTCAATAACCTTCAATGTACCACACTTCAACTGAGCCTTCTCCCAGAAAAACAACAATAACTAGGTAAGTATTCTGAATTTTAAAAGTGATCTAGGCAGTCCCACTAAGAGGGCCAAAACACTTTAATTTATTGTACTAAACACCCTCACATACAAGGAAAAAGACCAAACCAGAGATACTTGGAGAGGAAAAAAAAAACCCTTTCAACCAACATAACCCATGGGGGTTAAAGCCAGTTCTTACTCTGTCATCTTGCTTACCAATACAAGGGCACCAACGGCAAACCAGTAGTCTAGAAGAGGGCAGGACTCTCAGACAGGGTCAGAAAGCCAGATCAAACCAGCCAAGCATACTCCTGACCCTGCTCATTATGCAGCAGCACAGAGGCTGTGCTTTGTTTGAGCCTGCAGATGACTACCTGATTACATCAGTCCTTGCAGTCTTCACTCTGTATTTGAACCACCACTATCAAAAACAGAGCATTCTGGATCATTCAGCTCCCTTGAGCTCTCTTGTGTGAGCCTTCAGGCCTCTTGCATTTAGGTGCTGGAGCCCCATATATAATTCAAGATGTTATCAGATCAGCTCTCCTCTGCAATATTAATGTCAGTTCCCATGTTAGTTCTCACTAATCTGACTACTGTGCATGTAAATGTCTAAAGTAACCGTCTGGAACAACACAAAACAAAATAATTTGAGGGGGGAAAAAAAAAAGCATTAGCTTTGACAAGCAGTGCTATTCAGATCACATGTTGGTAAGTATGCTTTAAACTTTTAATGCACAATCCAGCAAGATAACTGCTAAGGTTGAAGACTGAGGCATTCAAAGTTAAAAAGTGCCAGAATTCAAGCTGCCTAAACAACACTAACTTGACCATCCAATGTGTATAAGGACTAAAAGTTACATGACCAAAATATTACCATCATAACCTGCCTCACCTGGTGCTCACTCCTCAAGCTATTCCTTTTAAATAGCTTAGTATTCTGTCTATTCTTTAGACAGAAGCCATGGACTTATTTACCATACACAATTCAAATCCCATTCTGAAGACCGAATTTTTATCTTCCACATAAACAGGTTATCTTTCCTAATGATCCATGTGAAATGAGATTATAGCATTGTTGGTTTACAAATAGGAAATGAAAGCAAAGAGATTAAAGTAAAACGCTTCCATTTCTTTTTGATGTTTTTACTGAGACTTCCAAGGCCTGACTTTCAGAGAATTTTAAAAATGAAATTACTATAAAACACTTCAGGGATACATCTACCCAGCACAACTCAGTACCTTGCGGAGATTTTTTTAGGTAGTTTTCATTCTAGGATAAAATACCCTAATAAACGTATGTTACACTGCAACATCATGCTCCAATTTAAATCTTTGGCGTTTTTAGAAAGATACTTCTGAAAACTCCTCCTGCAGTACCAGAGACACCCACTGCCAAATCTGCAGGATCATAACCCTAGAGACACTAGATACACTTCGTACTTTGTGTCAAACTAGCAGCAGTAGAGGGTTGTCCACTTGTACCACTGCTGGAGGGGGATGACATTTTCCTGCAAGCAGGGAATTTCTTAGAAGCCCACAAGGAACAAAACAGTGATTCAAGACTTTAGACAGACTTACCTTCCCCTGTTCACAGCTCCCTGCCCTACCTCTCCAGTCTTGACCTTCCTGTCAAGAAAGCCCCTTCAGTAACAACTTCTCTTCAGTGCCTTATTCAGTCCCTTTTCACAGTGTCTGAATTCTTTCACATCACAGAGCCACCTTGCCTCCCCAGTGCTCTCATGCAGGCCTCTTGTGGAGAGGGGTTCTTCCAGCTCCTGACTTCACTGAACAAGAGCCAGAGCAAAAATGCTCTTCACTGCCCTTCCTCTGCCTGTCCAGAGCCCCAATTCTCCTCCCAGCCCACACCTCCTAACACAGTCAGTCCATGTACTCCATGGTCTTCAATGAATACTATCAGAATGGTTTAGTAAAAGTAAGTTCAGACGGAAAAAGGGGGAAACCTGAATACTTTAAAAGGGCAAAGCATTTACTCTATTCAAAATGCTGTGGCAAGCATAATTATGCAGATTCAAAAAAAGTTGTCATACTGGCCTTTTCAAAGCATGCGTGTCCATGGGTCTAACATACAGTTCATTGGTGAACTCTGAAATGTATTAAAGGTCAGCAGTTCTAGAACTTCTGTTTTCATCATTACAGATGTTATTTTAAATGCACCCAGCAGCAATCAATGAAAACCAAACATTTAAAAAACAGGTAAAAATGTAAAAACAAAATTTAAAAAAAAAAAAAAAATGCATTGGGTTAGAAAAATCTGTACCTTTAAAAGGAAAAGAAAACAAAATGTGTTCTAGCTACAGAATATATTCGTTTACTCGTTGTTCCGAAAATTCAACAATGCCAGAATCTAAAGATTCTGGTCTTCTGAAGCCCTGTAAGTAGATTCACTAAAAGTTCAGGAACTACTACTGATTCAAATTAAGTTTATTCCATCAGTAACTCTGAAATCTCACTGTGTTTTGATCCTTTGGAGCTTGCCTATCTCTCCTGCCCTGCTGCTCCAAGGGCTGTGTCATGGACTTTGTGTTCCTTTGGGGAAGACTTGTTCTCCACCTTTCCAATCTCATTCACAGTAACACAGCCACTCCCCACCTTGAAAATTGGTTCATGTTACAATCTGTAAAGAGCTCACAAAGAGCCTGGCATAACACCTAGTAAAAAGAATCACCATGAAGATTTTTGTGGGGTCAAGACTGGCCAAGTAAGAATTTCAGACAGAACACGCACAGAAAAAAAAAAAAAAATAGAACAAAACAAGCCTCCTATTTTTACAAATACAAGCCCCAGTGCAATTATTTTTGAACTTTATGCTGTATTATTTTTTAATGCAGAATCCATTTGAGAAATTTCAAGGTTTTTTTTCCTTTCAAGAAATTGAAACATGGTGACAAATAAGCAACACTTGCCTTACCTAGAACAGTGATGAAATACTGATTTTGCTCCATGATAGAAATGACAGCACCACATCTGAATTTAAGCTATGAACACAGAAAAAAGCTGAGGGCCAGACCAAACAGAATTACTTGTGAGAGCATCTCAGAAGATAATGAATCAATGACAATTTATACCAATTAAGGCAGATTGTTATTGAAGCTCAAGATCATTTTTTCAGCAAAGAACAAATATTTTTTTCTGGAATTTGTATGCACTACAAGCCTTCACTGCCTGAATTAATCTCCTACACAGCAGCATCACGTACTATAGCATGAACGATTTTTTTCTTCTTCACTGATACGCACACTCTGAGAGATCCATCTGTTGTACAAGAAGCAGTTGAAGAATGCAAGGACATTATAAGAAAAATCAGATGCTTTTCTAGCAAGCTCTTTGAAATTCAAGTAAGGTTATACATCCTTCATCCCTATTGTACTATAAAAGGGTTGATTACAGCAATACTACTCACTAGCACAGGTCCTGTGTCAAATCAGTGATGTGACAGTGTCAAGTTTAGAAGCAGGGTTTTAACTATTTTCATTTAGTGCCTGCCTGCTGCATCTGTCACCACCAGAAAAATTCAATAGTCCCAAACAAATATCAGAAAGACACCAAATACAGCCTGACACACAGCAGCTGGAAGTACCCTGCCATAGTTATCCATTTTCATCCAAGTTGGTCAGCAACTTAAGATCTGTTTCTGGAGCAATACCACAGCAATTACTCACTAATCAGCTGAATAACTCACATAACAGACTTTGGCTGCTCTGCCTTCACAAAGGTTCCAGAAGGTGGTGCTGTCACTTGGGAGAGAATTGGACCAAAAACTCTCACGTGGTATTTATGCACCAACTATGCTGGTCGATCATAACATTTAACAAGCCTAAGCAGCTAAAATACTTCAGCAGATCAGAAGGACTTCAATGTACATGCACGACACAAACTGAAGATTCAAATTTAATTCAAAGTAACGAGCAAATGCATGTTCAATATTTTTGAAAAATCAAAATCTAACAGTTCCTTATGCTCCCAAATTGAATTTATTTATTCTTACAAGTACAGAAGCAGCTCTTTAGTGCTTTGCACAAATTCAAACCACAGGCTATTACTCAGAGAATAAACCTGTTGTGTCATTTGTCTGGGGCACATGTTTTAAATGGAAGCTGCCACAAGATTTAGGGTCCACAATCAACTTATGTCGATCACTTACCCCTTAAAAGTCTCATTAAATGGAGTCCCATCTGACTGAAGGGAAAAAAAAAATACACAATACTGTACATTAACTTCCTTCCCTGATACATGAATAGCCCAGAAAGCAGATCAGTGCTATGCCTATACCATCCTATTCCATTCCACCCAATCCCTGCTACTTAGAGAACTAAAGTTCACCTGAATATTTTATGTGCATGGAATTGACTACACATTATGCACACAGATAGACTACTTGCTTGCTCCTATTCACTTGCTACCAAGGACCTTAGCACCTTGAGCCAAATAAATTACCTTTAAAATGTGTTAGTGATCAACAAGTATAAATATTTTTCATTAAATTCTGAAATAAAATTAGCTATGAACATCCAATTTCTATTAATTTCTATGCATGTCCATCCAGCAGACAGCTGCATTATTAATTGGCTGTCACACTTGGTAAATTATCTACTGGCATTTAAAGGTGTGATCTCTACTCATTACGATTTCAATGATCACTTCAGCACCTCCAGTATTGTACCAACAACCTGTTTCTGACTACAACTTGTAATCTCTGTGAATCACAAAACCTGCAAGTTTGAATTCCATATTTAAAGCAGTATATGAACAGACAGAAGAAAACAAAGGACTAGGGTGCTTAGCCTCAAAGATCATTGATCCCTAAATAGCAACAATTTGATGTGATAGTTAATTCAATTACTTTTAATTGCAACATTTTTTTCAAGATCAAGGCAAAACATCAGAACTGGTGACATTGAAATGCATAATTAAGGTAAATGGGCATTATAGACAAGAACTGGATTATATTATGTTCACAATGATGAAAAACTATCCAGTTGGTCATGTGTAGCAGCCACAGTCCTCACAGCTGCAAGAGGAATGTGATCACATCCTCAGAGATAGACCCTACTGCCCTAGACAGTTTGGGGCAGATGTCACTTACCCTCAGCCACATCTTCTGCATGGTTTCCCCAGTATGCGCCCAAACTCTTTTAGGTGCAGAGTCAGAGACCAGAACTGCATTTCTGCCCTGAAGTATTTCAGGCTGGCAAATAACAGAAGCCTTCTCAGCTCCACACCAGTTGACAAGGGGAACCATTTAAAATCAAGCAGCACTGATATAGCTTGAAAATAGTATTGAAGATTGTCTGGTCTGTGTTACAGCACATAAAGTGATGCACACAAGAGGTTTTCAAGAAAAAAACGACCACCCAAGCTCCCTGGCAAGGCAGAGGCTGCCGGGTAGCGCTGCAAATGTCCCTGCTGTGCAGCTCCAGCACAGCCCTGCAGGCAAACGGCTCCGTGGCCATCGCCGCCGGCTCCAGCACTTCACTGAGCAAACGCCCACCAGCACGTTCATTGTGCAACACTCTGCAAGCCAGGGAGAGCTCAAACACAGGGCAGCATCTTGGGAAAGAAAGGATGTAGGAGTAGAGGTCCCAAGCCCATGTGAGACTGCACATGGACTTCAAATGGAAATTGAATACCAGCTGAAACAACATCACTTCCAGTTGTCTGACACCCCTGGGCAGCACAGAAACTAACCACAGTGTGGTGACCTGCAACTCACAGCCACACACGTACATATAACCACAGCCAAGCCAAAACAGGGGAAATGATGGAATTTTGATCATGTCTCACTAGAGAAAAACATAATTAAAACTAGTATGCTTGGAAAACTTCCAGGTCTATGAGTCTGACAAAGTCATTTATGACGATAAAAGAATAATAATGTCCACTAAAATCCCTGTACATAAAATCACTGAAAGAGTTTTATAGTCAGAAATCCAAGGGAAGAATATTTTAACAAGTTTCTTTGCAACCCCTATAGAAAAGAAGTAGCATGACTTTCCCATTTCATAAACTGATATCAAACTTCACAGCTAACTGTATCTTATTGCACTTCTCCTGTCAGACTAAACAGCTCTTGTTTTGTTATAGGTCAGGGCAACTTATCCTGTGGGATATTTTTGATGAAAATTAACTCTGGGCTTCAATTAAAACAGCCCACTGTCCTTTTGTGATAGCTTATTTTTGGCACTTCAATCCACTTTGCATTTCTAGCCTTTGAAGGATGTCTAACACGGAAGGGATTCATAACAACATCCACCATCAAGGGTGTACCACACTAAGGCATACTGACATGCCTGATCTTTTTATTGATCCATGCAGAAGGTTGTTATTTGAGGTAACATCACCAGAAATGTCACATTAGAGAAAAAAAAATATTTCACAGTTTTTGGAAAAAAATCATTTGGCAGAGTGCTGCCATCTGCATATTTGACAACAAAGCAATTCAGCTATGCATAGTTCATTTAATCTTATTAAGATACTTGAAAAGTAGAGGCTTTTTATTACATTTTCCAAAGAAGCATCACTTTGAATAGCAAGTATTATATCCATCTGGAAAACCAACACTTGAAGCAGCCTTGTCTTTTCAAGTCCATACCACCTTGTTAAAGTAGGCTTTTCATACACACTGAACATATGACTTCTGGAAGCTACTTCTGGGAAATATAAGTAAGGAGAGACAAAAACTACAAGTTTTTGTACAAGTATAAGTGATTGCTCAAGTGACAACAATAAGAACGTTACGTCTCTCAAAAACATACATACTGAAGTGTTCTGATGATTTCCCACATTTTTTCCTGTTCTTTTTAGAACCAGGCATATAAAAGCAGCTTAGAGGAAACCCTTTCTTGAACAGAAAACTTCGAGAGGTTAAGAATTTCACAACTGGTTGTGCTGACAACCAATTCCAGCCCAAGCTGTAAGTGACAAAAGAAGAGAATTTCCAACACATGCACTGGAGCTGAAGCCTGTTTGGGATTGCACCTGTTAAGAGTCCAGAAACTGGAGATGGAGACTGTGGCCACTCAGTTTTTTTGAAGAATCCATCTTCTACCACCATGCCTCCTGCCTCTCTCAGTGATCACCCGTTTTGAAGGGGTGCCCCTTGTTTCTTGTATTTGCTGATTAAGCCTGGGAAAGTTGGAATGAAGACTCCACAGATTTTAATTAATCAACACAGCTGTCCACTAAACCTTCAACTATAGCACTTAACCACAATGTTTAAAACACAAAAAGATGTTTCCATTTTATCCTGAGCCTCCAGTGAGCAGCAAATCTAAAGCAGACATCCAGGAAAGGGAGCAGCATGCAAGAAGAAACTCCTGTTATGGTTCATTACCAGCACAGTGAAAACAAAATTGCCTTTATTAGAGTACCACTGTGATTTACTTTAACAGATCAGTGACACATTCGGAGTAAGGCTTTGCAAAAAGGTAGTTGCAAAGTCCTTTTACACAGCCTAGTAGTTTCTGGCACACCAGACTTTTGCTGAACTCTGGAAAATTATTAAAGTACAGGCTTCAGAGGATCGTGCTGCTGTGTGTTCTGAGCTGCTGACCAGACTGTAGGAGGGGTACTGTGAAGCAGAAGCAAAAAATAAATCTCAAGCTGACTTAGCCATTTGACCTAGAAAAACAATAGTTTTCCAGGAAAATGTTCTAAACAGTGAAACCATATCAAGAGGCTGGATGTGAACTGTTCATCCAAAGTAAAATAATTGCTCAGTAATTAAAGATTAACATGCACTTTGAACCTCAGAATATCCCCCAACTTCAAATCTACTTTTCTGAATTTCTTTGTGCAAAGTATTTACAATGCTCTACTCTTAAGGTAGTAGCAGAAAGAATACCCTTGAGTAAACAGATTTGGACAGGCTGCAGAAATTTGACAAACATTGATTTTGTTATGTTTCAGTTTCAAGGAACGAACTTTTACAAACTGATTTGTAAAACAATTGTATTACATTGTATTAAAACAATTGTACTGCTACAAACAAACATTGAAATGGAGAATTTGAGAGCAGAATATCTATTTAAGGGCAAAACAAATAGGAGAAACCATGTTGTCCTAGAAGGTTCTGTCTGAACACATAAGTAAACACTATTTTACTGTGAGGATGACAGCATGGAGCAGGTCACCCAAAGAAGCAGCAGAGTCTCAAAAGCTATCTGGACATGGTTACAGGCAGCCTGCTCTAGGTGACTCTGCTTCAACCATTCTGTGATTCTAAAATATTTCTCAAAATAAAGCCCCTTAGTACCATCCAAGAAGGTAGTTTCAGCTTGTATAATTTCTGGAACTAATAAATGCTAGCATCAGATTTAGCATCATGGATCTCCTGGAAAGATAAAGCAGATCTCTTCATGTTCTCACTGGCAAACCGCTCCAGGCAAGGTCACAGGCAGACACTCTGATGTGGTCACTGGTATTATACAACAGTCAGCCAACTCATCTAGAATGTTTTATTCTACAAGCTTTTTCTTCAGTGGCACTTTCAGTTAAGTCTCTCCTCACTCCCTGTCTACCAGTTTTTACAAAGTCTAATACCTTTGTGCCAGTGTTCTACCAAACTGTAGGAAACCATTTGGTGAATACAAATTGTGAGGAAGCTGACAATGTGATACATAAGCACTTGTTGCAAAACAAGTTGTTAACATGTTACAAGGAGTGCGGCCTTCTGAACAATGTTTATGTAAAGCATACTAAGCATCAGAGAATTACAGAAGAAACATTACCTGCTTGTAACTTTCTGGTTGTCTAAGAAGATCTGTTTCCATGACAGAAAAATGTCCAAGGTTCTGATCCACATGGGAGCCACTAGTGAATAAATGGATCTGGAATAGATTAAAAGATATTTGTCAGTACAAGGACCAGATCATTAACAACAACATTAGTTGCCATCTAACAGCTGCATAGATTGGAATGGTGATGTGAAGCACATTACCAATGGACAAGTACTAATGTAACTATTACCACCAACAGAGCAGACCTTTGTAAAACAGCCTAGCAGCCTTCAGGAAATGATGATCATGCACCACAATCATCTCACAAAATAGTCCATCTGGTATTGGAACCAGAACCATGTGCAGGAGTTGCTACTGCTGCTGCCACAAAACTGAAAGATGTCTCTTTTCATCCTGTCTTAAAAATTTTTCCTTACATTACACACACACTTATGCACAGCATGAAACTAGAAACCACTTAGACACCAGAAGTCTAAGTAGAGGTAAAGGAGACCATCAACAATTTTTTATTTCTTCCTTTAAAGCCAAAAATGTTACTTAGTTATAATAAGTTTCTCTTTTGCTGCTATATATTGTTGGCTTTTGCTTACTGGGACCTTGTCCCAGCTGCACTGATAATGGTATCATCAACTACTTGACGAAGAAGCCTCCCAAGTTAGTCAAAGGAACAGTAAAAAGCAATTCCCCCTATTCAGAGCTGATCCCTTTGTTACTGTAATAACTGCAGCTGCCAAACAAGATAGCAGTGCACATTTGTCAGACAATCACTCATATTTCACTAATATTTCTGCCAGAAGACAGAGAATGTTTTCTGCTTTTCTTCCTTTATTCTAATATGAACTTTATCATTCACTTGGGTATTGACAAGCATTTTAAAGTTGACAGTCACTGGGTAATTATCAATCTCTCCCTGAAATTTCAGAATATGTTAGCATTCCTTTCCTAAAACTCACTGCTGATGACAACCATCTGTCATATATGCAGAGCTATGCAAGTTTAAAAATAAAAGAGCACCTCCCCACACAATGTTCTTCCCTTCTACTTGCCACTCCTCTCCCTTCTCTGCTGCATTCTTGCATAACTCTGGTTGCCAAACTTTCGGGGTTCCAGAATCAGAAATTAATTTCAGCCCTTCTTCAAAAGTATGTTGCAAGAACATCCCTGTCTAAAGCCTAAAATAACTAGTCTAAAGCTGTAGCAATAGAGGAATACAGAAAAAGGTGTTCCCCTAAAACCAGACTAGATGGACACTGGAATAATCTCTATTTGTAACTGAAATAATCTAGTATTTATATTTTTATAATCTGATACTGATAACCACAAGACTGAAAATGAAACAAGGGAAACCATACCAAGGGAGACAACAGTACCAAGAAGCAGGCGACAGGCTGAAAGCCAGAGCTTTTATAGCTATTGCTTCATGGCACTGAAATGGCCTGAGGTGGAGGCAGGCCTGATTTAACCTTACACTAACCTCTGCATGAGAGTACAGGCACAGCTCACCAGGGAGATCTACTTCTGGGGAAGCTTCCAGCCCTGCTGGGAGATCAGCCTGTGTAATTCACCACAGAGAAAAGGGGTCCTGGTCATAGTTCACATATGCTTGCAGAAGAGAAAAAAACTTTTACTACATTCAAGAGTGTGCTATTGGGATTTAATGGAAAATTCACTTTAGAGAAAAAAAAAAGAAGTCAACCCTAATATCACAAGACAAAACAGAAACAACCAATGTAGTAAATTACAGAGTAACATGGTAGATTCTTCATGCCAAAATACAGATGCATCTAACAACCACAGTTTAGCTCACTCATACATTACCGACAATGAGGTAATCACCCAGCACCAGCCTCTACCCTCTGTTATTCAGAGATTGAGACTTTGTCCTTATCCCTTCACCCTTCTATTACAATATCAAGTACAAAGATCCAACCAATCCAATCCGCTGCAATACATCATTTATTTTTTATCTTTTAGGAGGCACAAGAACCACTCTGTTCACAGGAGGTATTTCCCACTGCTGCTCTGTATTCTTACTGTCAGAATACAACTCTTGCTTTTACAGTTTCGAAGCCTATTATAACCATTATTATTATTATTTTACCATGATCTGATAATGCCAGTTATGTTAAACTTCTTTTATCATGAAGATTCCACTTAACATAATTTTATACATACTAGCCTATACACATAGTCCACAACCATATGCTTACCTGCCTAATAAATCATCTCTGAACCAGATCTATCCCTTGCCTATTTCAGCTGTAATTTCTGACGAATCTGTTAGTGGAGGGACAATAGCTGAAAATACCTGCAGGAAACCCATCAGTTTTGCAGAAACTCACTTGTTCTGCCCTTTCCTTTCACATGCTGATTGTAACACAGTGCCTTTAACAGAACCCCCCCAAAATGTCAGTTTTAAAATACACTTCTAATCTATTTTTCTGAATCTACACACACTTTCTCATTCACATTTTTTTAAGGAAAAGTGGCAATTCAAAGCCTAACTAAAAACAGCTACTCTCCCCTATGAATTCAAGGGGGATCAAAAACCAAGCAGACAGCTATTCCTCTGGAACTTGATTGAAAAAGGAAGAAATGGAACAGAAAGAAACAAGATGCCTTAACATAGTGACATATCCCTCATGCTTCCATACATTTGAAGGTATATTGGGTAAATACATACCACTGACAATTTTGAGGGAATTATAACAGTGTTACTATATTATACTTTCAAAGCCAGCCAATCTGTCCATGTTGAGAAACCATTACAAAATGATTCAACAGCTCATGGCCTTGGGCTGCAAAATTCCTCAGCAACACAGAGGTTAAGATATCCCTTAAGATATGTAAGGATTCTACAGCAGGATGTGTGTGTCTGTAAGCTTCATCAGGCCTTCTGGGAGCTAGAGTCACTGGAAAGCAGATCAGGAGAGCTAGCAAAGAAGAACAGCCAGTCAGACCACCTAACAAGGAATTCCCAACACATGACTGGCTGTAGCTCCAGGGAGGGTTCCCTCTTCAGTAACTTTCACACCATCAACCTTCAGTGGTGGCTGCAGGCAGAATTGAATAGCTAGAGGCTCCAGCAAGCAGTTTCAGTTATTGTATACATACTTTAAAGAAAGAACAGCCATTTATTTTTGCCTGTTTCCCCCTCCCATCTCCCTTCTACTCCCTTACTCTTTCATCAGGCAGTACAGTACTATTTCATTAAGCAGTGAGTCATCACTTCTAACCTGCAAGTATGTCCCTGAGCATTCAACAAAAAGGGTCTGGTAGAGGATGTGAAGGTAGGAGGTACTCTAGGCTGTAGTGACCATGAGATGGTAGAATTTAGAATTGCA
>JAOEGS010015594.1:0-16816 GCA_025447755.1 Corythornis vintsioides | reverse complement strand
TGAAAGATGAATTTTCCATGTAACTGTCTGGAGCATTTGAAAAATCCCACAAATGAAACAATTGTGAATTGATCTTTGAACTTTCTTCTGAGTAACTACACTTGATTTGTCTGCATGGTGCTTCTGTGATTACAGTGTACTTGTGTCACTTGAAAGGCAGATGTTAGAGGAGTTGCATGTTGGTTGCTTTGTGAGTCCTGCATCATGCTCACATAAGTTACAAATAGCTCTGATGTCCTACAGCTTTGGAGAAGGAAATGATTCACTGAACACAATCCATGATGTTTCTGCAACCATCATTTTCTTTGAATGTCAGTTTCATTATTTGTTTGTATAGATTAATATGACTCCATCCCAGTTTGTTTTATTTTTACATAGAACTTTCTGTTTTCTCTACTGCCTCTATTTCTTTCTTCCAGCTTTGCATTTGTGAGGAGGAAGCTCAGGTTTACTCTACACTAACTGTTGGTTTACAAAACTCACACTTGGGAAGATAAGCATCCATGCAATTGTCTGACTACATGTAGTTTCCCAAGCAAAACAAGGAATATGTGTTTCAGTTACAGAGAACAAAGTGTCTGTTTTGGTGCTTTCTGTTTTTCCCGTGACCACAGTACACCATCACTTGGTACTTCTGCAGGCCAAGAGAGCAAGGGAAGTTTATAAAGGAAGCTGAGACAGGTCAAACATTGATTTGATGATACAGTACAGTTAAGAATCTCAACATGGGGATTTTACCTTTTGCTAGAATGTGTGTAAATGCATTAACTCTGAGCATGGAGCTGATGTACATGTGAGCAAGAGAGACTTGTCTTTCTGAATAATGATCTGCTGCAGAGGGGGCATCCTGAGCACCCAGTGAGCAGTGGGAAGTCAGTGCAGCTTGCAGTTGGTTTCCTGACTTGAGCACCCATCTCTTCTTTCTAGGAAGAGACAGCAGCTATTATAAAATATTTTTATAAATACATAAAATATATATAATATAAATATATTTACATGGTACTCTGACTAGTATAGATGGAAAAAAATGTCCTTAAAACAGATTCTGGAAAGTGGGTCTTAATTTTCTCTCGGGACGTTTTCAAATTCGTGTGACATCTGTAATACCATGTAAGCAAGTCTCATCCCTAGAGCAAAGAGGATTTGTATTGTAGTTATGACTTGTTAAGAGATTTGTACTATCAACATTCTCAGTGAATCTGGATCAGATTGGATGGCTTACAGAGGTGGCTCAGTTTCTACATGGTGATTTCCTTCTGTGGCAAGGCTGACTATTCTGAGAAGTTAGTGTTGGTAAGTGGGAAGATGGAGGCTTGTCCTTTGGTATTAGCTGGGCTTTGGCACTGCCGTAGAAGGCAGAGGGGTAGGTGAGTTGGGAAACTGACACTCTAGAGTGGAGAGGCAGGTGACACATTGCCAGTCTTCTGTGTGCAGTCCTAATCCTCTTCTTGTGTACTAGTTCCACTTAATGAGAGATCCCTAAAATGAGATTTGGGATGTTTGTAGCATCCTGCTGCAGACTTCAATGTGAAAATGATAGCTTCATGAAGTGAGGTGGGGCTTACAGACTGATGTACAATGTGAGGTTATGTGACACTAAGGAAGTTTGTTTAGGGCTTGCTGTAATACAGGCAGTAAAATAATAAACATAGCTGAGCAAAATGGCTCATAGAAATAAGAAAAATAGAACTTTAATTCAGTGCTTTCCCCACCAGCTCAAGCATGAGTTATCTGTGTCACAGGAAGCTTCACTATTTATGTCTCTGATTTAATACAATGTTCAGGTGCTGTTATGATAATATATACACATACATAGATTAACAAACATTGAGAGGGCAATGGAATAGGATTGCCTAAGCATTGATCATTCTTTTGAAGATGCATAAGCTTTGTTCTTCTTGACCTTTTTTTATTGATAGCCTGAAATAAAAGAATGAAGTGTATACTTTATCCTTTGGGCTGATGGAGCTGAAGTACAGATAACCAAAAAATATTCTGTTATCTTACCAAAGGAACTTGGGCCTCAACTAAATGAAAAGGTAAGGCCTTTCATGTGAGTTTATCTGTAGGTTTCTGCATCTCCTTCATCAGTTGCAGTAGCCTCCGAATGAAGTGAATGGGAGAGGTTTGTAGTGGTGCTAGCAAAGCTCTGCATCTCTTGGCAATATGCTAGTTAAATGGGAAGGACAGAAGAGGTTTTGTCAAGTGTGTTCACCGTCTGCAGCCTGAGTCTCTTTGTTGCCATGGAGAAAGACTCACAGTTTAGAACTGCAGGAGGAAGTGTGCTCGTCAGGTGCTGTAATTCTGAGTATTATTTTCTTCCAGTCTGTTAAAAAGAGATGCAGTCCCATGTAAACTGCACTGACTTCAGGAGGATCAGCTTCATCACTAGAGGTGGGTGGCCTTGTTAAGCTCCTGACAAAAGGGGGTGACAGCAGTAATTAGGATCAAGAAGCTTCTTTCTTATTAACAGCCACCCTCTGCTTCTCTTTGTCTTGATAGTGGCTAAGGGCAGGGTGGGGAAGGGTGTGAGAAGGGATATTCCCAGTGCCAGGGGCACTCCTGGAGCATAAGGTGTCACAGCATGCTGGGGATTGTTGGCAGATGGACATATTCCAGACAGCAGAAAAATCACTCCAGAAATTCTGTTCCTTCTTAAAAGTCAGTTCATGATTATGCATTTGAGGCTTCTGACAAACAAATTATTCAAATAAACCAGCATTATTAGTGAAGAGAAAGGGTGTAAGTGCCAGAAGGAGTGTCTACATCAGTAGCAGCAAAATGTCTACAGCAGTTCCACTTGTGCCAGGATTTATTTTGGTAGGTGTTTGGAGCACTCAAAGTATTGATTTTACTACAGCATACTGTTTCACATAGACCCAAAATGAGGCCAACTAGTCCCAAAAAGCTGGTCCACCAAGTAGAGAATAGCTAATAGCCACGACCTTCTTTGCTCCACAACTGACCTCAAATGTGTTGGCCCCTTTTATCCTAAAGGTGCTTTCTGATTTTTTTCCTGTTTCTTTTTCACTTCTGTGTCCTTTCCAACTCTTTCTACAGATTAAAGACAAATAGCCTCAATTTATTTTAATGGTCCATATTTTTGTCTGTGAACATTACATCTGTTTTTGTACAAACTGTTCCAGTTCAAAGGGGAATGGTTTTGAAAGTAGTTGGTCGCTACATTTGGATGCTGATGTTTTGTCTGCTGAAAAATTGACTTTTCTAGTCACTGGTAAAATGCGTTTGGAAAGATATGGAGCATCTGTTTGTAACTTGCCAAACAGATGGACCCAAGTGAAAAAGCATTTTTGTGTCCATAGCCTCTTTAAAGCATTGCCTTCCAGCTGCTTTCTTCTTAAGAAAGGGTATCTTTCAGAAGGCATACTAATGGCAAGTCCAAATGCCTGCGCTCGGATGCTGAATTAATTACAATACTTAGTCTGGATAGAGTCATCTGAATAATTTTCTGTCATGCTGAAGCAGACATAACTAACTCAAATCACCATGTTTCATGCAGAGGAAAATTGAGCTCTCCAGTTTAATGCAGTTCTTTGGATATGTCTCTACAGTCGTGATTGAACAGGTTGGTATTGTTGAGAAAAGTTTTGACAGAGTTCCTCACAAAAAGCATTTGAGTGGTAGGGCAGGAGGCAGTGGGACAGCAGTATTCTTAAACTAGCCAAAAGATGCAAGTAGGAATTTCAGTAGCAGATTTTGGTAGTGGTTCAAATGTTGCATCATGTCTATTCTTTGTACTTATTGCCTGTGTAGATGAAATTAAGGTTAACTCTAACCATGAAGGTAAAAGTTGTGGACCTGACTGTCAGTGAGTGTGATGGTTTATGTAGAGAGGAGTGGGGAATTAATTATTTAGAATATAGAAATATTTTGTTCTTCAGAAGTTGGAGATGGCCAACTAGACTGAAAGGCAATACATTTTGAAAAATAAATAACAAATAGCCCTCTACATAAACTGAACTATGTACCATTAGCAGAGCCCATAAAAGAAGATGAAGTTTCAGTGACAGGTTCTCCTCTCTGCAGATACCTTTCCTGGTATCTTCTGCTGCTGCTATCTTTTAGCACTGCTACCCTGGAGGAGGATCAAAGACATTGAGTTTTAAATAGATTTGGTCTTTTTGAGCTTGTTTTTGAAGGGGAGGTGTCTTCATATAGTCTTGATCAATTCTATACCAATGCTGACGTTGTTTTGGGAGAGAACACACCCAAGAGCAATCTGTTTAGAAGCAGGGATGCTGCCCAAACCAAGCTGGGAGAAACTTTGTGATTTCATGTTCTTATAATGAACTGAACCTGCATGCTGACAAAAGCAGAAGTTTCTTCTTCTTTCTTCTTTTCTCTACCACTGCTGCACACAGCAAATGCTCTTTCAGACTTGCAAAGTTTGTGGTTGCAAACTTCCTCCCTCGGCACCCCCTGCCAGCAACCTCAGCCCTGCACCCAGTCGTCAGAGCCTGCATCTGCAATTGAGAATTTTGTTTTTTCTCTTCTAAAAACGCCACTCTTTTCTCTGTTTACCTACCTGTGAAAAGAAAAGTATATAAAATTATTGCAGGAGGGCAACCAGCTTTTCTGATCCAGTAAAACAAGGGAATTAAAATCCTTTTACGTAAAATTTGGGCTGTGTCTCAAAAATTTCAGTCTTCACCATTCTTCTTTTCCTTCCTAAGTCCTCAGCTTTGCCATCTGCAGTCTCACTAGGGGCTGGGATTTGGCTGTGTGTGAAGTGGGGTAAGGCAGCTGAAAAATTGTTCTAGGAAAAATTGGTGCTAAAGGTGCTCTGCATTCGACTGGTAACTGCTGAAAAGGAAGCAGTTTCCTGCTTCCATTAGTGACTTGATGGTGATTGCTCCTGCTGTTCTGTGCTTAAAGTTTACTTTCAGGTAGATTCTGTTAGTATTAGAGTAATATTTCAATTTCTAACATTTCCAATTATAATCTTTCCTTTTCACACGTTCAGAAGCTCCTTAATAGACACTGCTGAGTAAACTGGCCCCAGCCTTTTAAACGTTCTCTGTCCTGCCTTTTTAGGCTGAGTTTGAAGAAGGGTGTACATGGACTTTCTCCTCCTCATGAGCACAGCATTCTGTAGCCCAATTCCTCACTCTTCCTTTTGGCAACTGTGCAGAATGGCTTACAGCACATGGGGTTTGGTGCAATTAATTCCTTTGGAATTCACTGGAGTTGCACTGATTTATACCTGGTATGAATCTCTGTAGTGCCAGAAGGATGGTAGTTGGAAATGCTCTCTTGTCATTGGAACATAAATGGGAAGAGCTTCAATAGTGACACCTGGGTCTTTTTTTGTAGCCATGGTATCCAGGTCTTGTTTTATGCAGCAAAACCAGGAATTCTATGTTGTTCTCCAAGTATTATTTTCCCCAGTTTTAGATGGTGCATCTTTTTTTTCCCAGAAATACCCAGGCAATCCATAGCGTTGGACTAGAAGGATAATAATGCCTGTGAAGGAAGCCAGTCACAAAGCAAGAGACTTTTCATTTCAGTTGTATGTGATGTGATTCACTTCCTGCTTCAAACCTCAGTTCTGTGTCTTAGGCAGCTGACGTTTCACACCCAAAGTCTGTTTGTTCTCCCACAGCAGCTGAACAATTCCTGTACATGAAAGGCCCTGCAGTCAGTGCTGCAATCAGGACGTGCCACGTGTGGGCAGGTAGATGTTATCAGTTGCCTGTGGAGTGATGTCACTGCATGGGTGTAAGTGTGCTCTTTGCCTTTAGAGACCCCCTGCCTCGTGAGCAGCCTGCATTTCTTCATGCATGATGGAGAGAGAAAGCAGAGTGGGGACTGTGAAGGTAGTGGGGCAGTCTGGTGGAGAGAGATCTGTAAAAGAGCAAATACTGTTTATGGTAACAGCTTCAGGTCCTGAAGGTTAATGGAATACCTTCCTCACAATTTCAAGCCAGTCTGGTGTACGAGCGTGAGCTCCATAGCTAAAAAAGCTTTATTATCTTGCACCCCTTTTATTATCAGCAGCTAAATGCATTAGATCTAGTTGTGTGGCTTCTAGGATTCTGTGTGTTGTGAGTTAAATTTGTTGTTACAGCCAGTGTAGTTCACTGCGAGTTCAGTATGTTACTGAATATTTATGAATGAGTATTTTTTTTGCATTTTACAATAGCACTTAGTAATATGTTACAGCTAGAGCCAAATAAAATACAACTTTCCTACGGAAAAAGCAGACTTGAGGGAAAAATATATAATCAGATTGTTGCTTTTCTATGACAGATAGTTTCAGGACCGATTCTGGAATTTTATAAATGACTGGTTTGTGAGTCTGGCATAAAACCCTGGCCTTGATGAAGATAGCTCTGCAGTTTTACTGCACAGTCCAGCAGTGCTAACACTGGAGTTCTTGCTTCTGTGTCTACTTCACTGTTCCTGCAGTATGGTGACTCAGTGCAAGGATGCAGGCAGGGAGAGGACTGGTCTGTAAGTTCAAGAAGTGACTGCGTGGAAGAATTTTTGGTGGTGGACTATCTGTAGAGAATAAAGTTTCTTCCATGTCCTCTGCTCTCCCCTCTGCTCCCTTAACTCTCCCACCTCCTACACACTGTCTGTCTCTGGGATTTTCTGTGGCAGGCAAGGAAGGAAAGGCTAGGAGGAAAGACTGCTGGCTATTAGCTGAAGCAGGTTCTGCCTGAAATGTTTACTTTTGCAGAAGGAAGGAAGGAAGACTGTTTGGATTTGCCTGATCTTTGTAAGGGTCTGGACAATACTTGCATTTACTTCTCTGTATCAATACAAGAAGCACAACACAGAGGTGTTTTAAACTTTATCCCCATGTGCAGTGTTCCATCCCAGCTCTGACAAGTCTGCCTTAGCTCTGTATGATAACATTGTTTTCTTTGCAATCCATTTGATCCAAGTGACTTACCTACATTCCTTCTGATGTGCTTGGAAGCTCCCTGTTTTGAAATTCTTCAGATCTGTTTGTTTATTTATTTGTTTGTTTTTCTGCTGAATTCTCTGAAGTGAAGCTTACTGATTCTCTTTGACCTCACAGGTTCTGTGCCGCCCCCCCTCTCTGTTGGTGCATAAATTGTTTTAATTCGCTGCAAAATGTTTTTACTGAGAATTTTATATTTATAATGGCTGTTTCCATGCTAAGGTACAAATGAATAGCATATGGCTATTGTGAGAATAAAATATTAATTTTGGCAAATTCAGTCAATTCACAGTGGGTGTTCTTAGCTTTTAAAACAAAATTATCACATATTTGGCACAGCTATCGAGTGCCTGGGTTTTGACTCTAAACCTTAATCACCAAACGAAGAGAGCAATGTGTTATTAACATATTAGGAAGACACAGTAGCTATGACTGTGAGCTGAGGGTGGGTGTTCTACATGGATACCACATGGCAGGGAAGAGGGCAGGTTGTAAAGTTAGGGCAGTATGCAACAGTTCATACAGTGAAAATGGAGTGTTCTGGGACACATGTGGCTCCAGCATGCTGAAACAAGGAATTTGGGTTCAGAAGCAGAAGGTTCTGCAGGTGTCTGGCTGTGTCTGATGGTGGATATTATCCATAATATTCAAGTGTGGCCCGGTCTGTTGTTACCATCGAGTCTCAGGGAAGAAGAGGATGGATTTATGCATTGAAAGCAGCAGAAGAGCATTGAGTGGTTAATTGGATCCCCACTGCTGGTGAATGCCAGCACAGCACAGCATCTGATGGGCAGTGCTGTGTGACAGCAGCAGCAGCAGGGTCACTTACAACTCCTTTGTGCAGAGTGCTGACAGCCCCTGCAGGATCCTCTCCTTGGGAAACGAGCAAAGTCAGTGTTAACAGGAGGGCACTGGAGCTTTCTTTATCTGCACGGGTACATTCAAGTCCCCTTTATTCATTTCTGAACACCCTCCTCCTTGTCTGACTGCAGTCCAGGATGAGGTGCACATTTAGGTTACCTGTCCCTGCCCAGTGGTGTTACTGATGCTGAGTCTCACTTCCCGAAGCATTACCAAAGCAGTAAGTCGTGTTTCTGTGCTTTGCTGGAGCATGATCCCCTGCAGCACCTCCACCTGATGGCAGACACACAGCCTGAGACAAGACCATTTCCCTTTGTTCATATAAACATGGTCTTGAAGTGATGTCTGTTGTAAGATCCTGTGTGTCCCTGTGAAGGGACTGATGCTGGTGGTGCTGGAGGAGTTCCCCGAGCTGGGATAGATGTGTGTAACACCTGGGAAGGAAGGTGGATGGTGCTCTCTGCTGTGCATTCAGTAACTGTCTTTGGCACTAGGATTTCTAAACAGTAGAGCCAGCCTTGTAGGATTTGGGATCTTTGGAGTTTGATGGGGAATTTGGGAGGGAGCATTAAATAAAAAATGTCATATGAACGTTTTTTATTAATTAAAACCTAGTTACAGGAAAATTTTAATCCTTTCTAAGAATACTTGGGGACATGCTGATGGATGAACAATATTCTTAATGTCTGTTTTTAACATAATAAAATACACTTATGTGTATTTAAGCTGGTGGGGACAAACTTTGGGATGGAGACAGATTGCCCAGAGGGAGAACAACTTCAGTTACCCTGCATGGAATTTCTGCTTCTGCCTGTTGCAGTTCAGAACTAATGTGACAGCATTACTGGTTCTGAGAGAACATTTTTCTGTGTATCTCGTATACTAAACAAGTACAAACTAGAAGAGAAAGAGGAGAGGAAAAAGGATGGGAAGGGAGAAAGTCCATGTATTAAACAAGATTTTGAGAATATATGACTTTTTCTGGAAGCCAGTATACAGCCACCAGAACACACACACATTAAGCTGTGACTTGAAGGTATTTTGACAATATACAAAATGCTTTCCAAAACCTTTAACTCAGCAGTCTGAGACTAAGTTAACTGTTACTAAACATTTCTCATTGTTTTCTGGCCTCGTTTAAAATACCCATGAGGCTTTAACTTTTTTGAAGGCCTTGTTCACGACTGAAATACTGGGAAGTGTATCTATAATATTTGATGCTGGAGGGATGGTTTTGAATCGTGCTTCATTCAGTCGTGTCAAAGTTGTTTATTAAAATTACTAGCAAAGTAGAAGAATAAATTAGAAGAAGAATAAATAGAAGAAGAAAAAAGAAAACAGAATTTAAGTGACTGTCTGTCTCATGTTCTAACATAGCTCAAGTTCAGGAGTCAGGACTGATGTGAGATTACAAGTTGATGTTTTTATTTGTAACTGAAGTGTAAGTTTTCTGCAGGTGATGGAAGTGTAGAATATGTCAGCATCCTAGCATACCAGAAACAGGTCTCTTGAAAACAAAAATATGTTGATATGTTCCATCAAATCAGAGTCACCTTGAACTTGATTCTTCCAAGTCCTGGGTTCATAATCCTAGAAATCATCCTTTATCCAGCATGCTACGTGTGTCTGTGTTGCTGGGCTCCTCTGCCATCCTTTGCACACTGCTGTGTTCTGGATGTGTCTATACCCTGCTCCTTCAGGGACTTTTAGAGGGCAGAGTTGAACATAGGAATTAATACAAGGACTGGCATAAATGGAAAATTCATGTTCTTTTTCAAGTGATAGTGTTTTAAGAGCATGGCTTTATTTATTTGTTTATTTATTTAGTGATTTCAATGGATTTCTGTTACTTCTACTCATGCTGTGTATTTTTAAGGATTTTTAAGACTTCCTGAAATGCTGCTTGTAGAATTACTAGAGCAATTTAGAAACAGGTCTTCACGCATTTTGGTTCATATATATACATCCAGAAATTTGCTTTCTTTTCAAAACCTGTAAGGTTTTACTTTTGTTGTTTTTTCTAAGTAATTGGGATACCCTTTCTAGGCCTTTTGTCACAGTGGCCCTTTCTCTGACCATGAGAGATGAATTGGAGCCCCCTTTCATTTGGAGCATCTTTAATATTGCTCCAAGCTCCTGCTTATTGTCACAGGAGGTTGTCTGAGAGTAAATTGAGATGCTCTCTCCTGCAGGATTTCAGTGTGCTGTTTCCACTGCCACATCCTGCTGATACAGTGGTGAAGGATTAAATTGAAGATCTAATTTGAAGGAGCCTAATTATAGGCCTAGCAGCCTTAAAAGCTTATATTGCATTTATTATTCATATAGTGTATTTTTGAGGTACTGTAGTCTCTATTTATGGTTTAATGCATATGTTGGTTAACTTGTATATATTATACACTTTTTTTCTTTTCCCCACTCCTGTGGGAGGTAAAGCCTGGTTTGGATATTTTATTCTTTTTTTAACAGAAGAAGCAACTTTGGGAAACATGACATATACTGCAGTTGCCACTCGATAGGAGCATATTCTGGACTTGCAAAAAAACCAATATTGCCATCTAGTGGGAGTGAAGATTTTGACCTGTCTTGCTCCTCCCTCTAGGTTACTGTTATCTGGCTGTTCTCTGGGACTCATAACATATGTTTCTATGGAATGTACCACAGTTCTTCTCCTTCCACAAACTATGAGGAGACTCATCATTTGCTTGCAGGTTACTCTTGAATGTATATATGGGTAAGCAAATATTTTGCAGGTCTAGATGGCCAAATGTTGCTCTTTACATGCTGCTTTCTAAAGTGCTGCAGTCTGTTCAGGTAATCTTACTGTGTCTGTCTCTGCAACATGCAGGTGAATTTAACCCTTTGAATATGCCAGTTTTCTGATACATATGAAGAATATGAGAAAAATACATCTCGTTCTCATTCAGGTCTTTGTGCAAAGATTTATTGAGTGTTCTAGGATGCACGTGCAAAAATATCTTGAAGATGTTCAATGAAGCAGAGAAGGAGGCAGGATTTAGCTGAAGCTTTGAAATACAGTGATTTCCAGAGTATTTTTTCTCCTTTTTTCCTCCCCTTTGGTTTCATATCAGGACTCACAAGGGAATTATGTAAACAGAGACAGGATGACACCTGATTAAATTTTTTGTTGCCTTGTAATGTTTTTGTGAACTTCTCTTGCCTTGTTACACATTTTCTTCTGAAGCTGCAGCTGTCTAGAATAGGCTAAGTAGCAATTTTTTTTTCCCTTGGATTTAATCGGAGCATTTAATTAATGTTCCTGCATTAGTCATCAGTCTGCAGCTTAGCAGTGGAAGGTGCTGAGAGCCTAAGCAGTACTTCCCAATGCAGTAGCAGTGGTCTGAGTTAATTCTCATGGCCTGTCATTGCGTCACTGTGTGTTTGAGTGAAAGTGCTGACGCATGCTCTGCTCCCCTGCTTGAAAGCACAGAACAGCAGCAGGGTGATGCTCATGGCCGTGTCACTCTCATGGCTTTCAGCTCCTTCCTTGTATTCCCCAGTCCCCTGGCAACGAGCAGAGTATCATCTTGATTGCCTGGCATACCTCTTGGCAAGCAGATTTCTACCTGTCTTTCTGAAAAACTGCATTATCCACAAAAGAGACAGATCTGTGTTTTGGTAATACTCAGTACAGCTGACTCCTAAGCATCTTTGTTTCCTTGAGGATGTTTATCTGTTTTTTATCAATTGCAGTTGCTACTCTTCTTTCTCTCTCAGTGATGCATCTTACTGTTTGTATTTGGGTGAAGCACACATGGCACACTCGGGGAAAGTCAAGGTTCTGGCTGTAGAAAGTTTTAAAGTTTTTAAAGAGTGTTGAGTTGGCTTGAAATGAGTATCTGGGATGGAATCTCTTGTCAGAAGTGCTGTGTGGTGTTTGCTTCCTTTATTTGGATCAGGACTTCACAGCAAGCAGAGGTTGCTCACTGGAGCTCTGTGCAGTGATGGTTCTGCTCAGGTGTGAGTTGTAACAGGCAAGAGAACAACTGGGAGTAGCACCTGGTACCTATCAGAGCTGCAGGAGAATAGGATGAAGAGCATAAGCTGCTGAAGCATGCAGGAGGTAAATGTGTCAGTATTGGATACTGCTGGAGACTAATAAACTTTAATTTGTTTATGTGGGGTTCAGGTGTTTGCCATTTTCCATTGGATTTTCTAGCCCTGTGAAGTCAAAATTTGAATTTACTGCCCTATAGTTGGGAATAAAACTCCTGGTTCCATACAAGCTCTTAAAAATACCTGTTAAAACTGTATAACCTCGTGGGCTCTGTCCCTTTTAGCAATACTCTAGAGCCCTCGTATTATTCCTTTAGGTAGCTCTCCCACTGTTGCTGTCGTTTTATTTATTACAGACTGTAACTTTTGCTGCACAAAGGCTGTGAAATCATCAGTTGTCATCCAGGCTTGACTGATGATGATGATGATGATGTGCTCTACTTGGGGTGATGACAGCCACTTGTATCTCAGAAGTAATACCCCTGCTCATCAGGACTTTCTGAAGGTGCTTAGTATGTTCAGTACTTCTCAGTGGTACTGCTTCCGTTCAATTAGCAGGGAGGATTTTAGTTTTTTGAGAGGAAAATGGAACCCCTCTGTGGCCAAGTAGCATTTGAAAAAAGGTGATAATCATTAATGGGATTGATAAAAATCGTATTGAAGCACTAGAGCTTGCCCTGTTTGTCAAGTTAGAGAAATCTGTTCTGCTTTCTGTGGATCTTCAGGTATTATTAATTTAGCTGTGAAAGGGAGCTTTCTAAGCAAAAATGGACATCAAAATTCCTCCTCTAGACAAGATTTGTGAAAACGGATTTTTCTTCTCAGAAACCAGTGTTTCTGGAATACTGTCATGGATTCTAAACCATCTTCTCTTCATCTTTCTATGTCTCTCCTAGTACAAATGTATTGCATGCTGAAGTAGTGTATTTAATAGCAATTCTCTGACAGTATATGCAACCAAGAGAAAAAGGACAAAGCTGATACAGAGTGTGAAAATATATTAGCCAGCAGTCAGTGGTCTTTCTCAATGTAAATATTTTTTTAAGGCAATAATAGGTAATTACAAAGTGATGTTTTATTATTGTAAGTTAAGAAGTATTTGTAATTTTCAGATTTTATATAATATGGAAAATAAGGATAAAAGTATTTTGACTTTTTCAAAGTTTGTTTTACTAATACTTGTTTTTTCTGCTACTGTATCAGGTAAAATAGTTTGTGTGAAGAATATTATATAATTGCATTTCCATAAGGGTGTTATAATTTGCCACATTTTTCTTTTAAAAAGACCTTTTTTTATACATTAGAACTATATGAAAGAGAAGAACTGTCAATAAAACTGCCTTGTTTATTCTGTAGTCTGGAAAAATTATTATTTAGTGAGAACAAAGTTTAGCTCAATCCATCTGCCCAACTTTTCCTTCTAAATTTCCTGTATGTTTTCCAGTCCATCTTGCAGCCTGAGCTTTTAGAGCTACATTGATAACCTTCGCTGGACTTCCTTAGTTCAGAGAGTTTGCATATGCAAAGAAATACAGTTGAAATTATTTTAAGGGATATAGAGTATCCTTTGCCATTGCTATTCTCAATAAAACCTGAGAAGAGCAGTGTAGTATTTTTCCTGTTCATAACCTCCTCCTTGGGGTGAATGTTGTGTCATCAAGAGTGTGGTAACATCTGCAACTCAAATACCCAGTTTCCTCTTACCTGCTACTAAAAACTGAGAGCAGGAACAGTTTTTTCTGGTTGTTGATTGTTGTCTTTTTACCCCAAAGTACAGTGTTGTGATTCTAGGGGAAAAGAAGATTGTGTATGTAGTTCTCATTACCTTCTTTTATGGGACCTGGAGTTGAGTGTGCATTTTCCACATATATTAGCTATTAAAAGCACTTCCCTCCCTTCCTCCCACTTTCTTTTTGAAATTTGTCTTTCCTGATCATTGCTCCATAGCTCATTGCTATTCATATAGAGCTATCCTCTTGCTCTTGTTGTATATCTGCAAGGACACACATTAGGTAAAGACAGCAAGTGAGTGATCTGAATAGTAATGTGTAATGCAAGATCTAGAAAGACACCATTTAAACAGTAAAAAATACTGCAGCTTTGGAGTGTCTAATTATATTGCACTTCATCTATTTTATGATACATCCCATTTGATATCTAATTATAAGTACATTTGCTATGCTATCTTTTTTATTTCTCATTCTCTCATCGAGCAATGTCTTTAAATTGTACCTATATGCTTTGTTTGATGCAGAAGAGAGCACTAATCAGCTGTGGTGAAAATTATAAACTATATTAGATTTTAGAGTATTTGGCCTTGATGGTATGCACATACTTAAAAAAAAAAAAATCTATCCATTTTCTTGATTTTGTGTGCTGGCACTGGTATGTTTGATTTCAAAGGAACTATTGAAAGCCCTGAATTAATTTTCACTGAACTTTTCTAGCTTTCACTGTAGTATCTGTATAGGTTCAGCAAGACATTGAGACTCCTACATCTGCATGAGTTATATTGCCCATACATTTTCTTTTGACAAGGTCCATCAGTTACACAGTTAAGGCTGTCACTGGGACTGCCTCCCACTTGTCATGTAAGTGGCTTTTCAATGACAAACCTGAAAGTGCTAGATAAAAATCTAAATTAAAACGTGTTCTGGTCTATTGTCATCATCTCTATAAAGAAACTAGAGAGCCATGCCATGTGCCAAGGAATGGCTGCACTAAAGCACCCGGGATGCAGAATTAGTACAAGAGGGGATGTTTCTCTTTGATTACAGAGAAGAACTTTTAAGCAAGGCTGGATTTTATGTCTTGGAGATAATTAATAAACTGAAAAAGAGGCTGTTCTTAGCTGACTGCCTGGAAGTGGAATTGTAATACAGCTACAAGGAAAATCTGCAGTATTGTCTTTTGAGCCAGCATTTTTGTAGGCTGGAGATTTGGTGTCCAAACTGGGAGAATAGAATGAAACATTATTGCAGGTCAATGCTGAATTGATTTGAAAAAGAAACAAACCAGGAAACATGTTACACATCTTTAAATTTGTTAGCTTATTTATTGTGCATTTGTGTATTTAAGTTTTAGTGCTATTTAATAGAATATAATGTATTTGAAGTTTCATCCTTATTTCTTCAAATGGACGTTGCCAAGTTAGCCTATTGTCTACAAAATTTTTGTGCCACTGAAATATAGTGAAAGGGAATTGGATAGTAGGAAACACTGAGTATATTCTGAGTTTCACTGTGCATAGATTCCAATATGACATTAAATACTGGAAATACAAAGATCTGTGTATTGTAGCTAAGCATACTATATATAAATACACTATTAAGAATTAATTTCAGAGAGCACATAAAACCATAGAATGAATGGCTAGGGTGGGAAGGGGCCTCTGAAGGGCATCTAGCCCAGCCCCCTGCAGTGAGCAGGGATACCATGTTATATGTAATTTTTGTACATCATTGTCTTCTGAAATCATGGTAATTCCTCTTTCATTTCCCTATAATGAAAATTCACTAGCTTCTACTCTTATTTGTGAGCCCTACTGAGGCCAAAGGGCCTCTTTGCACCCTCCTCCCCCCATCTTTCCCCTGTTAAGGTCTATTCCCTTCTACTTATTTCTGAGATGGCATCAAGAACTCCTGTAGCAATAGCTGAATCCTTTTACATCTCGGATCACTTTGAGAAATGGTTCAATTTATCAAAAAGTTTGATTCTGCAAAATTTACCAGTGTAATTTTCCTTGGGCTTGTTGGTGTGTTTATCAGTGTCATGAAGATAGAATGTCCTCAGAGTCTTATTTCTAGAGAGCAGTTAAACTGTTTTCACAGAATCACAGGACATTAGGAGTTACAGGGAGCATCGTACAGTTTGTAAATGTACCTAGAGAGAATGAAAAATAGGCAGAAACTTATGGAAGTCTCAAGTCCAGTGGGTTAGCTGATTCAGTGGTGGTGTCAAATGTAAACATTCAGAGCAAGAGCTGAATTTAGCAAAAAGAAGGTGTTAAGGTCCCATAGGTTACGTGTTTGCAAAGTGCTTTTGAAAAGGTTTTTAGCAGGGAATTTCAGCTGTGCAGCACAGGTAGACTTTGGCCCCTGAGCAAACTAAATGGAGACACTGGCTGTGTGGTCTGTCTGCTGCTGCTCACCCTGCTCACCACCCCCACAGCCCACCAGTGCTGTCTGCAGGGTGCTGAGCTGTACCAGCACCCATCTGCAAACCCTCCTGCAAGCACCTCCACCACAGCAAATGTGATTACCTCAGTGTAGAATGCCTTTTAGGGAGCAGTACTATTGATTGCAGAATAATGGCCCTTTTATCTTTCACTTATTTTTCAGCTCTCAGAGATTGGCTTTCCCTTATTATTGCTCCCATGGACCTATTTCAAAACCAGCACAATATTTGTAGTTCAGCAGAAATAAATGGCAAGCAGCATCCTCTGTCTCTCCTATGAATAATGAAGCAGCAAGGGAAGGATTTGGTCTTTAAAATCAGTAAATGTATTGATGGGAAGGGCAAGAAGGAATGAAACACTTGTAACTCTATGTAAACATTCTCAAATCTAATAAATAGGTTTTAGAAGTATTTGAAGGCAGATTTTTGAGTACCCACTGAAAAAAAAAAAAAAAAAGTAGAGATTGTAAATTAAGCATTACTTCAATTTGCAGGAGTTCAATAACTGAGAAGAAATTTATATATATTTACATGGCTTTTCTACATCTCCCAGAACTACTACTGACTTTGGTCAATGGCTCGATGTCCAGGTGGAGAAAAGTGACAGGTGGTGTCACTCAGGGGTCTGTACTGGGACCTATATTGTTTAATTGATATTGACAATGGGATTGAGGCACCATCAGCAAGTTCACAGGTGACACCAATCTGAGTGGTGCTGGGGAAAGGCTGGAGGGATGGGATGTCATCCAGAGGCACCTGGATAGGCTGGAGAGGTGGGCCCAGGTGAACCTCATGAGGTTCAACAAGACTAAGTGCAGGGTCCTGCACCTG
>JAOEGS010015593.1:0-13685 GCA_025447755.1 Corythornis vintsioides | reverse complement strand
AGCTCTGGCACCCTCACTGAGAAAAAATTCTTTCTTGTGTTGACCCTAAACCTCTTGTGCTCCAGTTTGCACCCATTTATCTATCTCCATGCTATATCTGCTACTTGGATGTATACAGTTCCTCTGCAGCAGCTCAATGCTTCTTTGTGTAGACTGTCTTACATTATTTGAATTATCAGAATATCAGTAAAAAGCCACCATAGGTACAAATGTTTCAGATTTAAAAAGAAGGTTGTAAAAATTCAGTATTGCTTTGTTTGTAAACTCTGTTCTGCAGAGGGAACAGATACCACGTGTGTTGTATTTGCATCTACACTGTGCCTCTCTGTTTGTACTGTGCTACTACTTTATTTCTGTGCCTGAGAATAAAAAATTCCACTGCTTTCTCCCACATATGGCTTAAAATAAATATGAAAAAAAAAAAAAAGCAAAGGAAAAAAATGAAAACACAATAAACACAAACAAAACCAACCAAACAAAAAACAAGCAACCAAAAAAACCACACAAGCATTTTCATTTTGTTTATCCCATAATTATTCTATAATTTTCTAAAGATGAAAACAAATTCATATTCTGTGGATGTATCTCAATATATCCATGCAAAGCAGTGCCTTTTCTTACCAAAACTGAGGCATACCTATTGTCCTGAAATGATCATCATTTTTTACAAAAGGGAACTACCAACTGCAAAGAATTTATTCAAAAGTGGCTTTATGCTCCTAGTTTGCTGCTAGCAGCTCCCAACATGAACCAGATCCCTGCAACCAAATCCAAGTTTGGATTCAAATTTGGTGCCCTATCTCTCTACTGGACTAGGTTTACTGTCCCATGATACATGCCCTTACACTTTACAAAACTGTGATATGGATTTTGAATACTGCATTGGAACAAATCAGATTTTATAGTCCTGGCATCACATTTTCACATGGTCCTGATACTGCCTGATTTAGAGGCCATGTGGATATTTTGGATTTGGAAAGATGAATAGTTACTTGGATGCCTCTCCTGTTTATACTACCAGTCCATTTTTTGCAAGAGATTTAACTGAAGGAACCAACAGTGGATCTCTTTTACAGAAAAAGACAGTTTGACAAACTTTTACCAGCTACACTCCCAAGATACCATTCCAAAATCCTTGTCTCATAGCCTCGAGACACTGGGGTTTGTTTTGCCTTCCAGCAACTTAAATTATAAAGAAAATCCTTGGTCTTTTGAATAGGGGACTGAGACCAGCTGAGAAGTCTGTAATCTGGCAGGCAGCAGTGGTTACAGTCTGCTCCCCAGGGAGGGCTGTGGTACCAGACATGCCTTAGTCAACCTTCTGGTTCACTGGTTTCTTAAACCCATTTTTACAAACTCTAGAAAGCAAAAACCACAAGGTGCTCAGATAATCTTAAAAAAAAAAATAAAAAAACTCCTTCTGAATGATGGAAAACCATTTTTCTACTTACACCGTGCCTCTTACTGACAAGTTGCTGTTGCATACACACAAATCTTTTACCAAAAGACTCCTCTTCCAATGGTAACTCCTTGGTGGCTCTAGCTCAGCATCAATTATCCTTCTGTGAGGGATTATTATTAACCCCTCCATATAGGGACAAGAGCTTTGCTGGTGTGCAGTACAGTGAGATTAAAAAGAAGCAGACAACTACCATAACTATTGATGGACTAAAAAACCTTCAGCAGATGCCTATCAATTATTTCTGCATATGGTGGCGTTGGAGAAAACAAAGGAAGGTCAATAAAACAAATGCCAGACAGATGTCAGCAAGTGAACTCATTCAGTTTGCTATGCCTTTATTATGGTTCACTATCTCTGTGTTAGCAGGAAAATAACTCACTCACAATCTATACTCATGATATCCAGGCAGACATAGACTATTTATTGCAAGGCAGTCATGCCTGGCTGCAGCCTATGGAAACATCTAGACATTTTTGCTACACTAGATTTCTGTATCTATGGAATCTGATTCAAATTAAATCTAATTGACTTCTGTGGGAATTGGATGCAGTTCCCACACCTACATACTGAACTGCAATGTCCTACGCATCAGAACAATGTGTTGAACATTTTCTTCAGTGAGGATTTTCAGATAAATGTGGCAGGCCACATATTTTAACAAAGCTATACAGCATTATAGAAAAAACAGCCCTCTTCAGCCTGCAAAGACAGGGAGTCCACAGTCCATAACAGGCTGAATACCCAGCTATAATCAGGCACCAGACTGTATGCTTCCCACCTTTGCAAAAGACTGTGAATGAGCCAGCACATTTGAAATCAAGGTTTTGAAGTAATGAACACAAACATGAGCATGTGCCCATATCTAATCAACACAATAAACACAGTCAGGAAAGTCACAACTCTGAACAGTTCCTCGTTAATTAGGAAGGACTTCCATGAAGTATCTTGAGTGGTCACTTAAAGAATTGGCAAAAATAAGGGACAGAGAGGAAGTGTGAAATAATAATCTCATTATGACATGATGGTGATGATATTTGTGTTGCTGGAGGTTTTCACCTGATGTTAAGCAGTGTGTATTGTTTAGCTCTGCTCTTGGAAACCTAACAAACTTCTATACTTTTACATATGTTGCTCTGTAAATACGGGACTGTCTAACAAGGCAATACGAGCAATACCAGTCTGTCCTCCACGCTGAATACATAGGTTTCTAGATTTCTGGGGAAAAAAAAATCTTTTTCATTTTATTTGGCACCATGGAATAAACCCAACAAAATTAGAAATATCTACTGAAGAGGAAATGATGTTGCAGCTATTCAGGGAATACGGTGCTCTTGCCAGTTTCAGTGATGACGTCAGGAATACCTCTTTGAGCTGGAGCTTGGCAAATATGGCAGAAGTTTGGTTTCTTATAGACAAACTCCTTTGAAGTTTACTGATCTAAAAGTTCTGACCACCTCTAACTATAACTGGAGAAACAGGATGTGCTCTGCTAAACTTACTCTTCCTTCTACGAGCACTGAAGGATGCGACGCCACAGGCACAAGCATTCAAAACAAACAAAAAAGGTAACTAACACTCCCTGGCATGCTGGGAGTTCTGTTAAATAGATTAGGTTTATTTTCCTATAAAGAGACCTGCTGACAGAGAAGCTCCCTGACTCCCTTAATGTAGCTTAATGCTTATTGAACCGTTCCTTAGGATATTCTTCAGGACAAGCTTGTCCTTAACTTTCATCTCGCTGTAAAAGCCCAAATATACTTGCAAGAACAGTGAATCTTGATATCCAAAAACAGTAATAAGGTAAGGTAAGGTAAGGTAAGGTAAGAAGCAAGTTCAGACACATATTTGGTCATAATAAATGGTTCTGTGCTGTGGGTTTGTTTTGTTTTTTTGTCACCTCAGCCATATGAAATCTGCAGTTAAGAATGCTGAAGGTACAATTACAGTTCACTTAATCTAGTTAACAGGAATCAAAAAATTATTGCTAGAGCCTAGTCTAAAGAGATCACTTAATGTAATCCATGGATGAAAAGGTTGAAACATTACCATGTCATAAAACTAAATGTAATGCAATCAGTCTTTCATACAAAATAAATAGACTTTGTAATCTAAGACATGAAAAAAAATGAAAGAATATTAAAGGAGAACAGTAATTTTTAACCTTACTCTTGTTATCCCAGACCTTAGGAGGGTGTCTAATCACTAGAATTCACCTTAGTCACAAGTTATATTTTGTAAAACTACAAGAATAAACTTTTCATTTTGTGCTGGAAAAACCTCCTACATTCTATTAATGATGTTTATGTGAAAAGTAAAAGGGGAGCTGGGAGAAGAGAGACAAGAAGGAAAACCTTTTTGATTGCATTAGGCTATACTAGATGGTAATGGATTTTTAAGCATTACTCATTTGCTGATTCTCCTCAGCCACAGTAAGTGCTATAGGAAACATTCCTGATATTTAATATATTTTTGTTCAATCCCCGTACTTTATATTAAAGTGGAAAATTGAATAAAATGCCATTAAAAAAATTATTTCTATGATGTGAAGCTGAATGAGTAACAATAATAGACCATGGCATAAGACATTTCTCCTCTTAGCAAAAGGATATGAATTCTCTAGTGAGAGCAAATGAATTATCCATGCCTGTGGATTTTAACTCACAGGAAACTCAGCAAGTACCCAGACGAAGTTCACCTGAGACTGGCAGATTTACAATGGGACTAAGTCATTAGCAGAAAAGATAAAGTAGACTTTATGAGATTTTGGGGATTGAATTCCAGAGGAGATATCTAATAAGAAGTGAATTTTCTCTATATCAGCTTAGGACAGCAATTCCTAAGCTTCATGAGAGTTAAAGGCAGGGTCAAGAGCCTGACAAAAGTTCAGCTATGTATGCTAACATCAAAATTACAAGTCTAAAATCACACACTATTGAAGAGGTTGGCAGTGCCAAACCTATACCTAGTACAGTGTTCTTTCAGCTACTTAAAGCCCAAGGACTTGGTCTGCAGCCAATCGTTTATCAGTTTAAGGTATCTAAATTTTAAATAATGTTTGTGGCATCCAGTCCCACTGCCTTTTGTTAAGGCAGGATAATTTCTCCATGTTAATTTCCACAGTATATACAACCCTATACCCTGAACTCTAAATCCCAGTCTGTTCTAATCTCATCATAAAAAAAACCAGTCACTAAAATTTTAGGAATGGCTAAAATGATTAGGTATGAAACATCACTAAACCAGCACTCATCAGCTGCTGAACAAGGTGCCATTGTGCCTTACTACAATACTTTTCTAGGTATCTTGTTTTCCACTTTGCCTACAGTAATTCCACAGACAACAGATGAGTGTCATTTAGAGGACAACCCTTCAGTGCACCAAGGACCTTTGTCTGCCTTTTCTTTGTTTGTCTGCGTTAATCTGAAAATCTTGGTTACAACATTGCAAAATGTAGAGACTCTCCAGTCCGGCATCTGTCACTGACAGGAAGCTTTCCCTGAAATAGACACAAAATGTTCTCTCCTTCTTATTTCACATGATGCAATGTAAGTAATCCCGTGCCATCTTAACAGTTGCTTAATCATGTTAACCAGTTCCTCCTCCTGCCTTCTGTCTGTGTTTTCTCCAAACTAGCTAGTTCCTACTGACAGAGCACATGAGCTGTTCTCAAGCTGGAGCTTTGCAGCCCCCCCAGGCATTTTCTGGAAGCACAGCCTGGGCTCCTACTCTGCATCTGGAGCACTAACTTCTTCTGAAGATGTTCTCCAAACTTCTTCCTCTGCTCCATGATTGTACCTCTTGAGCTTCTAGGACAAAAAATAAATAAATAAAAATTACCCTAACCTTTCCAGTGCAAATGTAGCTTATGCTGCATGCATGCCATTTCTGCTAAAAAGTTGTAGATTGGGTGGCTCATGGTCTTGCTGGAGGGGAAAAAAAAAGATAGGGTTTGGGATTTTTTTTCACTTCTCAGAGGTGAACCTTTTCCACAGATTAAACCTGTTGCACGCCCCCCAGATTTTTTAAAGAGGACTGAATAAAGCCTTCTGATCATCCTAAGTCAGTACAGAAATGTGAAATTTGAGTCTTACTATTTGTCCAGATTTTGGTTTCTAGAGACCTTTAACAAAACAAGATAGCATATAAATAAGAAAGATAAAATAAGTTATCTTTAAGAGTGGATGTGCAGACCCATTTTGTTGGGTTTTTATTGTTTTGTTTGTGCGTGGGGGGGGGGGGGTTGTGTGTGGTTTTTTTTGCTTTGGTTTGGTTTCTGTGTGTGTTCCATGTGTGTATTTTGTTTTGTGTTTTATTTTAATGGCTTCTGGAATATAGGTTAAAACACGTCTCCCTGCTTCCAGGAATACCATTCTCCATTAGAAAAAAAAAGCATTAAATTAGCTATCATTAAGTATCACAAATAAGGCTGTATAAGAGGAAAAAAAGCAAATTTAAAAGATCAGGTTAGGAAGTAGACAACTATCACTTTTACTTGTATAATACTTTCCCACTCCCAAGTGAGGCAATTCTATTTCTGTAATTTTTTTTTCATATGTGACAATTTCTACATTGAGAGTGGCTCCACTCTAAACTCACAGGGATTAGGTTACAGTAGGACACACAGCAATACAATAGCTTAAAGCAAATGTGCACCTACATACAGCTCACATATAGCAACAGAGAACAGTATTTCATGTTTAGCATGTTATACTTAGTTGTCTGTAATGTGCATTTGCTCACATACCACTCTGGAGAAGGAAAATTCAGTTCAGGATCTCCACTGACATTAGGCATAGTGCCTGTCCTCACAGTAACATGAAAAGCATCTCTGAAACCCACTGCTTCATTCAGAGGTACCTGGCCATGTTTACATGGGTGAGGTCCACAATGCCAGTACTTGCTCTTTGGGTATAAGACCATTTAGAATAGATTTAGAATAGATTTCCAGTAGATCCCTGTCTCTCTTAAACTGGAGAGCCCAAAACTGGACACAGTATTCCAGATGTGATCTCCCAAGGGCCAAGTAGAGGATGAGGAGAAACTTCCTACACCCACTGGACACAGTTTTCTTAATGCACCCCAGGATGCATTGGCCTTTCTGGCTGTGAAGGCACACTGCTGACCTATGGTTAACTTTCTATCCACGAGGACTCCAATGTGTTTCTCTGTGGTGCTGCTTTCCAGCAGGGCAACCGCTAACCTGTACTGGTGCCTGGTGTTATTCCTCCCCAGATGCAGGACTCTACACTTGTTCTTACTGAACCTCATGAGGTTCACCTTTGCCCAGCTCTCCAGCCTGTCCAGATCTCACTGGATGGCAGCACAGCCTGCTGGTATGTCAGTCACCCCTCCCAGTTTGGTATCATCAGCAAACTAGCTGAGGGTACACTCTGTCCCCTTGTCCAGGTCATTGATGAAGATAATGAACAAAACTGGATCCAGTACTGATCCCAGGGGAACACCACTGGCCACAGGACTCCAGCTTGACTCTGTGCTGCTGATCACAACCCTCTGGACTCTGTTGTTGAGCCAGTTTTCAATCTACCTCAAAGACCAATTGTTTATGCCACATTTGTTGTTTCTACAAGGATGTTATGGAATGCAGCATTTAGCACAGTTAGTTGGTGCTAAGCCCTAGCCAGTGACCAGGAGTTGCTGTAAAAGGTGCCCCTTTGCAGTGCCAGAACTATGGCAGGGTCATAGCATGGACAAGGCAGCACCCAGGCAAATCCCCAGACACCCCTTTGTGCAGTCCTCAGCAGTACAAGACACACAGAGTGACCTACAGAGCTGGGACACGTCTGTAGACAGCAAAGCTGAGAAACACAATGAGCCAAATTCTGCATTAATGAAGGAGTTACTTCTGTGTGTTTCTACTGGCAGAGGTTTTTACAGTAACTCCAAAGCAGCCCAGCACCAATTAAAACAGAAATAAGAACGAAGAACTGTTTCAGAGTCATGCAGAGTAGCTGGAGTAATGCGAGCGCCAGAGGACAGGATTTGGCTCCTGACTCCAGTAAAGCAGTGGGAACAAGACAATTACCATTTCATCTTCTACTGCAATGAAATCCTACTGCTGTAGTGCTGACTTCATCTCCAAACGTAAGGAAATGGAATGGTAAAACTCCTAACTCTGAATGCTTAACACGTCCAAGTTTTGCAGTACTTCAGAAAACCATTCTGCCATTTGGTGAATACCAAGTGGCACAATTTGTGCAGTGCATTGAGAGGTCCTGAGCCAGAGTATATGTAAAATTCAGTAAACTGAGAAAGAATGTACTAATTAATATGAGAAACAGTAGGAAGACAATTTCCATCATACCGAGTAAGTTATTTGGATGTTGTTCACTGGGAATATAGGGCAGCTTTTAATATTACCTGCTAGCAATGGCCTGTAATTTACCCTTTGGAAATCAATAAAAACATCACATTGTAGCCTTTGCCTTATTCCATAGCATGCTAGTGATGCAAGCACAGCTCCTCTGAGAACCCAGTCTTCCTTTTGCTGTGTAACTAAAATAATCTTTAAATCACCTTAACAGCTTAGAAGATAGAGTATCTCATGCCTGGGTGTATATGGGACGAATACAAAACATATATTCCACTAATGAGCAATAATCTTTAACCTGCATACTTATAAAAGTGCAATAAATCTAATGCAACACTTCCTAGAGAGGAACATCTGCATACAAGCCAATCAGTGAAGTTACCCTCTTCAGTTCACCCAAGACATGCTTATGTACATTTACTTAGGTTTTCGCCCTTTATTCATTCTCCTTTACAAACCCAGAAGGATATGGGATAGCAGCAGACACACTGCTTAAGCAGAGTAGTACAAATGTAGAAAATTTACAAGTAATCTTATTTTCCTTCCAGGCTAACTCTTGCTATAAGAAATCCTGTTGGAAGTCTCCTGCAAGAGCCATGGGAGAAGACACCCAGCCTCAGTTTTAATGCCCAGGGCTGCAAGAATAGTATTTTACCCAGGCTCCTTCCCTTCCTATGTACATACTTACAAAGAGGATTCCAGATGGAGCTGGCAATTTATGGGCTTGCCATCTGAGCCAGTCTCTGATATTATTTATAGAAGACCTGCTTTTATGTGGGCTAGCTGATATTTTCATCCACCTCTAACTGCAGCCCTTGACTCCGGGGACTGCCAGCGGACTGTCACAGCCATGACACTTGGCAGGCCAGGTCCTTGGTTGGTATAAATCAGCACTATTCTTGCTTACTGCTGCTAAGAGTTTCACTTGACATTTTCACTACCGCTTGATTTATGCCCCAGATAATCTGTCTCACTTTCATGGTTTTACTTGCGTGTTTAGCAAAAATCCTTCACCACTGTTAGCCTGCTTCTGATTACTCCAACAGAAGTGCCCTTTTAGACAGCTTCCAAGCACTGCAGTACTAAGATGGTATTATATTAATTAAAAATAATAATCATAACAATAAGCACTATTAAAAGTCCCAGATCAGTTACTGTACACGGGAATTTTTTCATAATAATAATTATACAGAAATAAATTTATGGGCAAAGGCAACATGTTTTCTTCTTCATGTTGTGTTGCAAATTGATAGCCAATAATTGACTGACTGTTTCTTCTCTACAAAAGATGAAAAGCTATTACCCATTATATTATGTTTAAAAAGAGTTATACATTTATATGCAAGTTTTTGTTCTAACTTTATGCTGGAGATTTACAAAGAAAACTAATCGGATTTGGAAGATTTGGCCTCATGAGAAATGGTATTCACCATTCTTTGGTCCGTACTACAGTTTGGTTTTTTGAACCAAGCAGCAGCACAATTTGGAATATTAAATACAATTTTCAGTTGTAATCTGCCACTGCAGCTGGTGGCCCACAGAAATGCCCAGGGCTATTTGAATGCTATTGCAGTAGAACTTGCTCACATTCCAAATCACAGTAAAGTTTCCTTTTTCCTAGACCACCATACAGACTGTTTGAGATATATTTTGAGATATATTCTTGGCCAACGGGGCAATGAAATGACTGATGGTGGATGGAATTTAATCTGGTATCTATATAACCTAAGAAATACAGGGCTCAATTCTGTATCTGCTGAAGCTTTCTGTCTCTACAAACATTTGCCAATCAATTTAATTGAAGGGGCATCAGTATGCTTGTTAAGGAGATAAGAAACAACTCCTTTTCATTTGGAATCTGTTCTTTTATTCATGCAGTTCTGTGAATGAAGTACCTTCTGGAAACAATGAACAAAACATCTGGCTAATGTCACAGTTAGAAACTTCTCCATGTGAACTGCTTGACCTTGTAGCAAAGCATACTAAAAATTTACTTGGTCATAAATTTTAAAATGGAGAGCAAAAGCAAGAAAACAAATGATAGAGATAATTAATACTGCATCAATGTGCAGTAAAATAAGTATTTTGAGGAAGGTCCCTCTCATTAACAGCAGATTATACTTGTCTTTATAGTGTTCTACACAAAATAGCAGCCACACTGCATGGTGGTTCTGATCACCATCTCTTACAGTGGTCATTTCCACCCAGGATGAACTGCAGAACCATAGTATAACTGCTTTTTTCACAACCCCCTCTACCAGCAGCCTCTGTTAAGTCTGACAAGCGTGCTGACTCGTTGCAGCAGTGGTGACCTTTGTGTGGGCTCACCAAGATCACAGGCTCAATTCCCATAATCTGCAAAGAAGCCTTCAACTGTAAACAAAATAATTTTAATGTCTCTCATTTTTGCTCAATAAAAAAATCCCAAAACAGAGTTATCCATTGCAGTACCAATGTGACTAAACCATGAAAAATCTGCTCTGCTAAAATTAAATAGATTACCTAAAAATCCACAAATGGCTCATACAATGCCCTTCACAGCAGAAATGAGGTATAAACACACATCAGTAGTTTTGTTTTCTTCAATAGCTCCTAACATTACCAGACTGGCATTAACTAACTATCATTTCTTTGCCAATAAACTAATTTCTGTAATTCTCAGAGAACTATGGTTTTGAAGGTCGGAAGAAGATGGGGAAGCATACAAATATAAAGATAACCTTGTGAAATGCAAGCATCATAAATGTTACAGGACCTTGGAAGTTTGCTAACCAAGTAGTACAGCACTTGATCCTGTGGGGCAGCAGACATGAAGCAATACAACTGGAAGGCATGGCAAGTGAGAAGATACATCATCCATATACCTCTCAGGGATTTGCCCTTCCAACTATTCTTGTTATAAATCCTGAAAATGCATTGGACTACAACCTGTCAGGTCCACCTTGTTCTCTCCATCTGGGTCTAGGATAGGCAGAGACACCATTTCACTGTCCTGAGATCACTGATCTTAGCAGGAAGGCTGATGCATCTGACTACCTACAGGATTTCATGTTTGATCCACAAGTATCAGTGGATCAGTCAGTACAGAAACAGAGCTAATAGACAACAGCAAAATCCCTTTCACTGCACCAAGGCAACAGTACAGTTACTTCATCTCTATATAAGTGTTACTAATAAAGTCTGTTGAGAAAGACACTTTATCAACCTATTCTGGCCAATGTCTGCTCCTACTACACTGCTAATCTTTCCCATGTGCAAGGAAAGCTTTAGCTCCTGAACACCCCACCATTGTCTGCCATCACAGGATGGCCACATGTGCACCAGGTATCGAGGCTGTAGGACTGAGCCCCTGTATTTCTGAACAGCTACACTTGACTAGATCTACTCATAGAATGTCACCTGCTGCCCCAGGGTCTTTGAGGATTCCTTAATTCATTACAAGCAAAATAAGTCAGGTTTGTCAGCCAGTGATGGAAAAGAACATATAAATATGTTAAAGGTGAGTGTAGGGAGGATGGAAGCAGACTCTTCTCAATGTCATCCAATGACAGGACAAGAGGCAATGGGAGTAAGTTGGAGCACAAGAGGTTTAGGGTAAACGCAAGGAAAAACTTTTCACAGTGAGGGTGCCAGAGCTCTGGAACAGGCTGCCCAGGGACTTTGTGGAGTTTCCTTCTCTGGAGACATTCAAGACTTGCCTGGATGTGTTCCTGGGTGACTTAGTCTAGGTGATCCTGCTCTGGCAGGGGGGTTGGACTAGATGATCTTTCTAGGTCCCTTCCAATCCCTAACATTCTGTGATTCTGTGAAGTGTTTAACATTACTGCAGTGATTTTACCTTAAGGGAGTGCCCACATAACCTGTTCTGCTATGGATCAGTGTACACACAGCACATCCCCAGTGCATGGTGCACATCACTGGGGCTCGTGGCAGCAGTGACTACATAGGATCAGCACTATCTTTTATCAGCACTTGTGAATCTAGAAGAGGATAGGTTTTCATGGGCAAAGAGCCAGTATTGTTTTGTTTATCTAAGAACTGCCAGCACAGTAACTTCTTTCCTATCAACACTCATCTGTAACAAGTGAGGTGAATTAGTACTGTGTATGATCACAGATTTCTTGCTGGAACTCATGAATGATGACAGCTTGTAGCAACTCACCACAAAGTACAGGCAGGGTCACCAAAAGTGACCAGTTTTCACTTTCATAGTGGTATCTGGGTGGCAGGCATGCCAAAGATTACACAACTCTCACAGAGAGGGCAGAAGACTGTGATCACAGTAAAGATGAAAGCAAAAGACAAGAGTTATCTTATGCCCACTCTGCAAGTCATTTAAATGAATATAAAAGGTATCTATGATTCTGTCTCTCCAAAAGTGTTTGAGACCCAATACTGTTGCAGAGTTACTTACAGTAAAGGAACAGTAGCATGCAAAGAGAGGATCCTGCACTCAACCTCAGTGTGGAAAATAAATGCAATTTCAATAACACAGAAGGAATCTATGCCAATTCTTCTGCAAAATATTATGTATTATCTCATAGCTGAAAATGTCCTTACTTTTACACCTACACAAAGTCATGATTTTGCAATTACACTGACCATAAGATGAACATTAATCTCTTTACCCTTGAATACTTAAGATAACAGACAATCTAGATACAAACAGCACACAAGAATATTCAGGAAGGAAGTTTTAAGAGGATCTTAACCATCAGCACTGACGATTTCTTCAACCAGCTCCTGGTGGCATCAGTAGAAGACAGAAAACAACCAACATATGGAAGAAGCAGCAGGCTACACTAAAGGACCTGAGCAGTTCTCATCTTGCTGTACAGTCATGAATCACTGGAGGTTTGTTCTCTGCTGACACACTTTTCAAGAAGTGATCATTAAAGTTCTAAATCCATCAACATGGAGTTAATTTTAGCAACCTCATCTCCATTTCAAAGTTTCTCATCAGGGTCTTCTGCACTTTAATTACTCTTTTTCTTTCTCATCTCCTCTTAGTATGATCAAGAAGTGGTGTTGGTACCTGTCCCATCATGACACTAGTCACCTGTACCAATTACCTAGTCCTGGTCTTCTGCTTGCTACAACTGAAATGAAATTTCTTCCTGACTTCTTCTGGGTAATTCTTCAAGTCCTTTAATATAAACATGTTTGGTTAAGGGCTTTGCTCAATTTTCTCAGTGTACAGTAGTTAAGAATCACTGTGGTCTAAAGTACTCCTAAATAAGGCCTCTGGCCAGACATGTCTTCATTTCATACATAAAAGCATGTTGCATAAAGATGAGGCTTTTAACCACATTACAGTTTTCACTATTTTAAACCAGTTACAAATTAACCTGGACATTTTTTGATTATGAACCAAAGAATTCCCTGTCTGCTCATGTTCCCTTTCAGAAAACAAAACACTGCAGTTCTGCCATATCTCTAGATAAATTATATGCTAAACACTGTTGCCTTCCACCACCCCCATCAGAAACATAACTTAATAGCAAAGCAATCACACTGGACTTGATTCATCTCCAGAATTTCTAGTTGCAATTCATTCTACACAAAACATCCTGTCAGGAAGGTGGAAGGGAGCCTAACATCTGCAATCGAATAGATTACAAAGCAAAGCAGTCTGCTGCATACTCATGAAAGAGGAAAATGTAGCCTAGTTTTGAAAATGATACAATTCTGTGCTTAAAAAATCTTTATATCCAAATAAAAACTGGTACAAAAATTAAATTCAGTAAGATAATTTAAAAATTTCTTTCCCCAGGCAATATATGTTGATAGAATTTAAATTTGGAATTATGTATGTTTGTATTAAACACAATGGAGAAAAAAAAAAAAGAAAAAAAATAATAATTTCACTTTTCAATTAGAAGACAGATGCCTCCT
>JAOEGS010015592.1:46924-60902 GCA_025447755.1 Corythornis vintsioides | reverse complement strand
TTAAAGGACAAGTTTGTGCAGAGCCACCATCCAGACTTTGCCTGAGACATCCAGTTGTGGCCCTGAAGGAGAGCCACTGGTTGTCTACAGCACTAAGAGGATTCTCTGAATCAGCCAATGAGCAGGAACTGTCTGCCTCTAGTCCTATATGCTCTGGCTGTCAACGTTGTCCAGCCAGTGTTTGCAATTGTGTCTACTCTAAAAACATCACCCTTTTGTGTAAAATAACTTTCCACTATCAAAGTTCTACTGAGCAAAATTCAAGACAGCAACAATGCAGCTCATTAGGAACATAATGTGCCAAGTGAAAGAAATAGGGCAGATTTTTATCTCATTTCTGGAATAATTCAGATATAATTTCACTAATTTACACAGTATCATTCATTAGTTTCCCATGGATGTACTCCAACATGAATGAGGTCAGAACTGGGGTCATTCCAAACAAATTATAACCTATCTTGTACAGGGCTAAAGTAGCAACTGTGCTCATTCACTCTCAGTTACTCGAAATTCTAAATTTTGACTTGGATATTTGTATATCCAGTACAGCATGGCTTGCATTTCTGGGTTGGGAAATTAATTCCTTATTCAAAGACATTCCTTTTGAGCACAAGTAATGTTTTAGCTTTCACAAACCTTCAACTTTCAGCTGTGATTAAGCATATCAGCATCAAAAACAAATGAAAAATTGAGCAGTTTTACTCACTTGAGTTTAATAACTTCTTAATTTTAGATAGGATATTTATTTTCACATAAAGTATTGGCAATATTTTACATTAGAATACCTTTGCTTTTAAAAATGAAGGAAAAAACACTCAACTTGTGATTGCTTTGACATTGTACTACCCCATATATAGAATAACCCAAGCTCTCCAGGCCAAAGCTAGCACTCTGAAAGCAAAATGATCAAACCATGTCCATAATTTAGCTCAATTTCCAAATATCAAGCACTCTGCATTCTCCTGTGCTTTTAATTAATGCAAAGACTATGAAAGTTCCCCTCAGTCTTTTTCTCCTTTACTATTTCTAGGAGAATTTCTTTACATTGCTAGATTTTTGGATATTCACTATGATTGTCCAAAACAATAGATGATGGGCTCCAGGAACTACACAATAATCATAGCCTTGATTCAAGAAAAACTAGCAGTGAAAGGAAACAATTCTAGTGCTACAGGATGAAAGAAAAAAAAATAAATTATCCTAAAGGATATTTTTTACCCAGCCTCTTTGACTCATCAACTTAAAGTGCACAATTCCTGATCTTTTGATGCACATTCCTGCTTGTCTACATCCAGAGGCTGTTCCTTGATCTTTCTCATTGATCACTTTCAGAGCTGTGTCTTGATTTGTTGGTTTTGATGCTTTATTGAAAGAAATTTCCCATATTCTTACTGTTGTGGCTACGAAAATGGGAGACTCCTTCCAAAAGCCTTTGTCATGTTTCATGCTCATCAGAAGCCAGTTGGTGCTTAAAAATAATTACAACCAGTTACCTTGGTAACACTAAGTCATGCTTGGAAGTTTCAATGTTGTTTATAAGTTTCCACAGCAATTTCTGTTGCAAGGGCAAAAGATTGGGGACCAAAGTTGAGCAGAAAAAGCAATCTGAACCAACCCCTCTGAATCAGCACCCCCTTCTCTCTCCACCTTTCTTTCATAAGAGCATTTAGAGCTTGCTGGATTCTGTTTTAAAAACATTTGCACTTTGGGTATCTACCCTTAAAAGGCTATTCATCAAATGCCTGCTGTTCACATCAGACACCTACTGTTCAACTCATAGATTCTTAAGTCTCTGCAAAATTGATATTGATTTCATATGTTCAATTAAAAGCATATGATAACTGGGTTGAAGGCACAGGCTGAGGAGCTTGTTATGTTGTTTTTAAATAGGGTAGAGAAGAACAAAGCTACTTTCTAATCCATCAGGCTATTCCCAGCAGTTCAAATTCCCCCTGTAATTTAGGATAAATAAGCATCAGAAGACCATTATGTCTTATTCCATTCCCTAGATTCAGAAAATAAATTTAATTTTACTTAGTAAGATTGGCTTTTTAGTATAGAGATTTTCCTGTGGGGTGAGAGGTGGAGAGTTATAAACTCTGCACCTAATGCTTGGGTATATTTGGATAACTCTCTTTTTCGACCTTAGATTTGAAAGGTCTTAAAGATCAAGATCTTACTTATTCTACAACTGCCAGATTTATGGCTTAATTTTTGCTATGGTTTTGCTTCTGCTGGCAAATAAACACCACAAAGCTGCTTACCCACCACTACCTGCCCACCCTGGGGAATAGGAAGGAAAACTGCACAGGAGAAAAAAGGTGGTATTATATATATATTATATATATATAACCTAGTGGGTTGAGATAAGGAGAGTATATTAAAACCAAACAAAGAGAGAAGAAAACTGTTCTGCATTAGCCCAGAACAGCTGATGATTTTTTCATACAACTCTTACAGGTCATGGAATCCACCAGCTATGCTGCTATTTCAGCCAGAGACTTCTTTATAGGAAAAAACACCTATGGAGTGGAAATGTCTGCTGAGGTGGATGACATCTCCAAATTCCTCCCTGCTAACAAAAACTGCAGCTGGGGCTTAGATCTTTTGCATGACAAACGAACACAGCACCTTGCTGGTCCAACTGGGCTTTTTCTGTTCTTAATCTTATGCTGCATGTATGAGTATCTGCCCTTTGTGTGTGCTGCTCATCAGATAACACTAGGTTGCTATAGTGATTGCTTTAAAAAGAAAAAAAAAAGTAGAAGCTGAATTGTGGAGAGCCCTGAGGCTAAAAGATAAATAAATGACCAATCCTGAAAATAAAATTTAAGTACCACTTTTTTCTGAATTCTGCTGGAGCCATTTGTAGGGAGTATATTCCCCTTTATCAAAATAAAAGGCAGCTTGTTTCCTCTAATAAAAATCTCTCTGATTGGTAGTTAGGTTGGAGGGGATCATAAAAAGGATCAAGGTGAAACTGTGGAAAGGAAACAAATCTGCAATATTAGTTTTGTACTTACCAAGCAGGTTTTTGTTCCAGGATCAAGTGGGGACAAAGTTACCCTCACGTAACAGAAAATTATCAATCACAAGGAAGTTAAATAAGATGCCTAAGACTAAAAAGGGTTATTTCTATTTGAAACCTGAAGATCATTCTACATTACTTTTTCAGACAAAGGTTAATAAAGTCTTAACAAAAGAAGTGGATGTACACAAACATACACACTTCAATTATGGAGGAAACAGTAAATTAGAACCAAACATCTAACTGATGAGCATTTAAGGCCTTATAATTCTTTAATTTAAAGCTCATTGTCACACAGATGTTTCCCTCAGTGAACCTAAAGAACCCAATCTGCACTGGAGTATGAGTTTATGCATTACCTAGATAGTGCTTCATCAACCACCATGCTCCTCTCTACAACCATTTGCCCCACTTATGCCCAGAAGGTAGATGACTGCAATCCTCTGACAGCATCTTAGGAAGAATTTAGAGTCCCAAAACATTCCAAATGAATTTGTGAGCATTTTTGTGAACAAAAGAGGAGAAAGAAAGAGAAATTGGGACCCAGTCACTGACATAAAAGGCAGCATCAGCAAGCCCATAGGGAACCCTGTGGCTTTATTTCCAACAGTTAAAATAATCACTTCAAAGTTATGACTCAAACTAGATGGCTTGCTGCAAGTGAAATAATTAATATGCTATTAAAGTCAGCCACAGAGAGATATCAGGAGCAGCACCTACTCAGAATATTCTTTCAGCTCACTACTGCTACATGAACTTCCAGAGGAACAAACACCTCTAGATTTGTCTGGCATTATTTTGGTGAGCTATTTCAGGAATACAGGCATATCTGAAGCCAGTGCCATGGATACAGATAGGAAAGCCATGTCTAACTAAAACTTAATTACTGACCTCATTCTTATCTAGTTCTTTATGCCAGAGGATTTAACTGTCTATCACTAGCAGCCATTTTAGTGGATTTAATGATTGCATTAATAATCTTTTTGCTTTAGAGATTTGTCCACTGGGATGTGTCAATGCTAACAACAGGTGATAAATACTCCAGTGTCTGAAACTGGTACCAGAAAACTAAAACACTTGTAGGCTTGGAAAATGTTTTGTAGTAAAATTTCATTCCTTATTCACAAAAGTTTAGGGAACAGTACTTGCTTTTCAGCAGATGGGGAATTTTCAACAGCTTTCACTTCATCATTCTGTTTTCTTAATGAATGGTGGGTACTCAGTCTCTCAAGATACACAGCCTTTGTTCTGATCCCTGATTGAAAAAAAAACATGTTGCAAACTATATAATGCATAAATTACCTGGTAAAAAGACATCATTTTCCTGTCTCTGTAAAGATAACCCAGTAGATTTAACCAGGGCATTCATGCAATATTATGCTTTGCATGAAAATATTCAAACACAAGAACATTCTCAGATACTGATAAGTGCATTGAGATACCTCCTTCAGATAATCCAGGAAAAAGTTAACCAAAAGGGAATATAAACTTAAATTAAATAATCTAATCTGAAAAATATTTTAAAATATTTTTTTCTTAAGTTCTGGTAAATAGCACAATCTATTGTCATTATGATTACATAATATCAGCACTTAACCAAAAGGTAACAATTTATTTTAGTTTATTATATTATCTGAGTAGAAAAAAAAGGTCTCTTGCTTCTCTGGTTTTAAAAGACAGAAACATGGCAGGCAGAAGGAAGAAAAGAAACTATTTGGCAACAAGCAGGAGATTGTAAAACCAATTACAATTCCAAGAACAAAAAACTGCTTCAGCTACATTTTAAGTAGATGCCTTCAGGTACCTTGTGTAATTTATGGCCAGCTGCAAGTCTAGAAGCATCTATGACAGCCACAGAATTACATCCTTCTAATGAAATTAACTAAGGGTTTTTAAAATGTCATTTCTTAATCTAAAACTGAATAAAAGCCATCATTTCTCTTATGGGTATTTACACATTTGAGATAAACTGACTACACAATAGGAATTGTAAAAGTAATTACTTGCCATACATTTCTATTCCAGCCCAGAGAACTAGTGCCCATCGCTTGAGTTTCCTACAGCGAATTACTTGAATTTTTTTGCACTCTCCTAGGGGTGAAATACAATAGGAATCTACAGAGAACATCAATTTTCTTTGCTTTTATAATGTTTACCACTTCCCTGTAGTATTTATCAAGAAATATACAACTCCCCATAGTTAGAGCTGTGCAGGCTAACAGTAGGAATGCTGGGTGTTGATGGAGCTATTGATCATACAAACATTAAAATGATGTCTCCTGCAGTAGACGTCAATAAAACAGAGGTACATTAATCAGGGAATCAATAGACTTGTCAATAGAAAGGCTAACTCTGACAATGCAGTGCAGCAGGCAGACCCACTGCATGGTGGACCAAAACACAAGTAACCCAGGTAGTGACCTTTGGATTTGACTTCTGGCTGAGCTGAAATACTGTAGGAAGAACTGGAGTGTACAGAACAAAAGGAGAGAGGCAAGGAGTTAGCTGCTTTAGTGCTGGAGGAACAAACTTTGCTTTACTGCTACAGTGACCTTTAGTTGCTCACTTCCAAAAAAAAAAGAAACAAAACCCATACCACCAAAAGCTGTAGTAAAAACACACCCACACACAAAAAATAATAAACAAAAGCAAAACATAAACTCAACTACCAAACTCCAAACTTCTGGCTCATGCTTTTTAGTAGCTCTATTTTTTGGGGGGAAAATATTATAAAATTTGTATACAAAAAGAATTGTATGTGAGTTCATTGGGAATATTATTGTTCTAAGTCACATTTCAATTTATTGCCAAGTACTGGATTAAAAAACATGCTTTAAACAATAGAAAAAAGCAGCAATTTATTATAGGAAATTTTAGAATTCAAAGAATGATTCAAGTTTCTTATTTGACAGCTGACAGGAACTAAAGAGCTAGTGTTTGGATATTAATGATTTGTCCATCCAATTTCAGATCAATGACTAAGCTTCTGTCAGTGGATTAGTTGTTTTGAGGAGAAATAAAGAAAAAAAGAGATCAGCTCACTGACAAGATAAATAGGACTAAATATGTGAAACAGGCAAATTATCAAACAGCAAGTGAGCTACTTAGTATATTAGATGTATATATTTTTTTTTATTTAAATGAAAAAAAAATGGACTGAAAAATCCCAACCTCATAAACAAGCATCATCTTGGACCTGTGCTTTACTACTTCCACTGAAGAAAACTAATAAAATTAAAAATAAAAAAGCTGTGGGTTCATTTTAGGATTCCTTCTACACACACTGAATTAAAAACTCACCTGGTAAAGTCCAAAGTACATGGCACAACATAATGTTAATTCTGCAACTAGTTAATAAATGGTATTTGGTGGCAAACTTTAGATTATTCAAATAGTAGTGCAACGAATCTCTAAATTTGATTCTCCTCAACTATGTTCTGAAAGTTGTTTTTTCTTTTTCTCAATTAAAAAAGCATCTCAGCTCTCATTTTCTCTCCTTTCTTTTCCCATCTATGTTGCTTTGCTCTGTTATTGTTTTGGTGCTAAAGCTGCAACTGGTAGAGCCCAGGCAGCTATCTTTAGAGCAATTTTGTTTAACTGTTTATGAGCTTATAAAAACATCCATAAGCATCAGAAATCCATTGCTTGCATCTTATGATGTTCCACATTATTTCAGAGTAAAACCTGGAGAGGATTCAGACTGTCCCACTCAACCAATAACTCTGAAGTGAAATGCTTGACTCAGCAATAAAGTATGACTTTGTAAAAGAAAGTTTGGAACGTTTGCTCCTTTAGGTGTCACCAGACTTCATCACAAAGGAGACTGACCTTGTAGCCTGATTGTCCTGGTGCTGCTGGAATAAAAACCACTCCTTGGCACTGGAAATGGCTCTGTTAACAAAGATGGGTGTTGACCACTGTGATAACTCCACTCTGGTTTCATTTCCTTTTCTCACTGCTGGGACATGGGATTGTGAAGCCAGGCAGTCTCCAGCCTTTCCAGTATTTTCTTCTAAGACAGGCCCCTTCAATTTCATTTTTGGTCACCTTCCTCCATGTTTAGATATATTTCCACTTACACCTGAAGTATGTTATTTTTTTGTTGAAGATATTTATTTACAGCAGTCAGCACACAATCTTAAATACTATAAATTAGTTCTTATCACATTATTTCCCCCTCACTCACAGATATGACCAAGTTATAATGCAGAATTAAGATGTACTTCATAACTGAACTTATTTGAAGTTCCTAGTTCTGGAAACCAAATTAGATATTCTGTAGAAAACTAATGTTATAAAATAATTTCTCATAACAACTAGTTATGAAAAAATAGAGGTTACATTTTAAGAGGGTTTTCTTTTGATCCAATTTGGGTTTTTATGAATCCACTGGACTTAAAAACTGTAAGCCTGTCCACCCTGGCAGGTCTGATAAGTCCACTGTTCTCATCAGATCTGCTAGTTGTGTCAGAAAATGCAACACAGAGCACACAAATGATCTGTATTTATTCAGCAAAGCCAACTGTTTCTAATCCAAATTATAGATTAGCAAAATATGGATGGCAGGCAAATGCATGGTCTTTGGAGTTTTAGGAGCTACCCTGAATCCTTAAACTACATCTCCTTGACAGAGTAAAGCTAGAAACAAGAGATGCTCTGCTGTCCAGCAAGGGAAGAGAATGTAACACCAAAACATGCTTTAAAAAAATCCACTATAATGACAAAACAAACAAACCAAGAACAGAAATTGGCTCGTGTAGAATCTACAGAGAATAGAAGGGAATCAATTTCATCTAATGGACATAAACAGTCTTTGGCTGATTAGAGACCAGAGTGGTTATCTGCAAATGGCTGCTTTAATATATGCTGAATTTTAACTCATCACTATTCTGCACTGTAGCTGTAGCCTTGGAGGAAAAAGAAAACACAAGTGGGGAGTAGAAGATAAAAAGAGATCAGAAAGAAAAAAAAACCCAACAGTGTCACTCCTTTGCAATATACAGATGCATTACCCCAGCCTTTTCTTTAAAATCATGGAGTTGATTTCTCAGTACAATTAGCTGAAATAAAGCTGGTTTTATTTAATTATAAGCTTTAAAATCCTCTATGATAATCAACTGATTTTATACCTCACATTCATTTTCATCCTGGCAGTAAGCAAAATCAAAATTCCTGTCCAAATTGCATTCCCTCAAAGGACAGAAACAAGTCCTGCTTTGTACACAACTACCATGGCACCATCCACACTGGCAAAGTTTTATTGTTAATACTAGTGACTATTTTACTTTTGGCTCTATGGTGTAAGATCAATTTCAATGTAACACCATTCAGATTAGAAATTCACACGTAGCTCTTTCTGTCCCTTTTCTTCAGATATTTACCCAAATAATACCTGACATGCACAATTATATTTTATTAAAGTGTTCAAAATGTGATAACATTTAAAATATATAATACCTTGAGATTCCCATAGTCAGATTAATAAATTAAATTGGATTATGCTATAAAAGGTCTTTTTAACCAAGAAAATGCCCACAGATTCAATTCATAGATTCATAGATATTAAGGGTTGGAAGGGAGCTAGAAGATCATCCAGTCCAACCCCCCTGCCAGAGCAGGATCACCTAGACCATGTCACCCAGGAACAGATCCAGGCAGGTCTTAAGTGTCTCCAGAGATGGAGACTCCACAATTGTCAAGAGAAAACCTGTTTCTGAGCATCTGTTGGTGATCCAAGCCTCAAATCAACAACATTGTCAGATTTGTCTTACTGTTATTGTTGCTGAGTTTTAGAACTCCATTTTCAAAGGGCAATTACTCCACAGCTGTTGACTGACAATGAACTGACCCCATCTTTGTGCAGTTTAAACACCCCAACTGTTGCACCTGTTTCCAACTGAAATATTAATAGGTAGTGTCTATTACAGCTATGTTCATTTGCTTCAGACAACTGCATACAATGGATGTGCCTCTGAATTTTTACTTTTTAACTTTCATGGTTCATCTTTTCAATTGCATTCTTCTAAATTCTTTTGCTTGATACAGAGAATTAGGACACTTGAAAAAGACCTTGCCTGTGACAGCTACTTGCTTTCCTTCAACATCTATTTTCCCCATACCAGACACATCCTTTGCATTCAAAACCAGATTATTAGTAGCAGACACCTCTACAGATAACACATCTTGTAAACTCCAGCAGAGTTCTGTTCCAGTGCATCTTGCTGACCACCCCACCAGCACAGACTGGACAGCTTGAACTGAACTCCTAACACTAGCTTTCATGTTAGAAAATGAGTTCAGATTAGAACAGACTCAGAGTAACAGGGGAGCAACCAAATGCTCCCTATCTACCACTTTCAGTAAATAGTGTTTTGTGGTTTTCTTCCCAGTCTGTATTTCCCATTGTCAGCAGTGATGTAGGACTGGGCAGGCAGTGGTCTAAGCTGGCAAAACTATGATAAAGGATTGGCATAGCTATGACTGACTGACTCCTCAGTTCCTTTTCAGATTCCAATAATCATTATCTTACATCTACAGAAAGGATTACATCAGTGGTGACATGTTCATGAAGCTGTAATAAAAAAATATGCCATATAAATCCCCAGCAATATAAAAAAATCACTTTGGAAAAAAATATATATAAATTTTGAATGGATTGAGCAACTGCTACCACAGAAAATGGAGTGCCTCAAGTAACAGTAGGAACTGATGTAGAAACCCTTTGTTTCTTTTGTTTTAAAATTTACAGAAAGATACTGAACAGATGTGGCATTTGTGACTGAGATTATTGTGGTGCCAAATGTTTTTGCTTGTGTTTTAGAGGTGCAATTATAAATATTTCAACACTATCAAAGCAGTCATCTTTATTATTAACTTCATGAATGTAATGAATTTAAAGGTGCTCTGTAACCTTGATTAAATAATGGTAGTTCAACTAATTAAATATATTTTTATCTATTAACAAGCAACTCAAATCATTATTTAAATTTTGGTAATGTTCCAACACGTTGCCTAATCAAGCCTGTAGGTGCTATTAATTTGTTCAAACAAATAGCATTGTACATTCCCCTCATTTAACTAAGTATGTTAATTAAGTTGTTCTTGTTATCTTCAACAATGAAAATGGACATGTCAATCTCACTATTAGTCAAGTAAAATCCCCCTAATCTTGTGAATTGTGTCTTACTGGCTAGGTACAGTCAAACCTCTAGAGAAGCCAAGTAATTCCACTGTATAACAGCCACTGTTTTAAAATTTGCCTTTTATTGCATTCCAATTCTCAGAACCAATTAGCACACTTTATTACTCCATTTGGAACAGCTCCAAGTTTGCAACCATATCCCTATAATTCATTATTACCTTATTTAAACATTCTGACTCAGACCCTTGCTACTGTAAGGTGGTCTGCTATCAAGTTCTGGAAACACTGCTTATATTAAACAGATGTCAACATTACAGATTTTTAATGAGCTGCTCTTTCTTTGTAACATTTACTCAAGCTCCTGAGTACTGGAACTGTTTTGTGCCAGCCAGATATGGCATCCTTCACCTTGGACAAGAGGGGCAAAGAGGTCATGGGAATGAAGATAATAAAAGGTCCCAGTCCAGCTTGGAAGTGGAATAGCTACAAGAAGCTCCAGGTAAGAGCAGGCCAGTGCAAATGTGGCACACAATAGAGAGGTTTATAGGTCACTGAAATTCTGTTTGACCTTCACTTTTAAGCACAGAGAAACTTAAAAGATTTTGATAAGTACCTTGATGATGTAACTTGCAATCTACCAAGATGGGATAAATATGTTCTCAAGGTGTAAATAGTAGTCAGAGGAGTAGATTAAACATGCAGTGGAAAAATACTCCATCTCACCTGCCACTGTCCTCAACCCACGGCTGTTTTCTGGAGAGTTTCCTCACATGAAAGCTCAAGAGGTGAGAGAAGTAGGTCGTTCAGAGACCCACATTTGTTGCCATTTATTTAGAGGGAAATTGACCATCAATCTGTTTGGAGCCCTGATTTAGCCAGGAGTCAATGGGAGGGGTATCCATCTCCAATAGCTCCCTGAATTCACAGAATGCTTTCCCAACCAGATCACAAACCTCTCTCTATACTGAGCTTGCTGAAAAGTCACAGCTCCATGGCACTGAACAACCAACCAGGGGACTGAGCAAGACATTTCTGTTAAACAACTAACTCACTTTTAGTATGATTTGGCTTTGTCAGTCCAAAAAACATCCCCACTATAACTTCTGTTGCAACATTTCAGACCAGTTCATAATCACTGCTAGATGATGAAGCCTTAAGTTTGCCCTTTGGAAAAGAAAGTTAATAAGCAATTTTGTTGAGCTATGTCAACATGAAAGATATGAAATATTGAATGAAGAAGGTGAAAGGAAATATTTCTATTTTCCCCATATTTTTTCTACCAGTGGTAGTTTGCATTTTGAAGAGAAAATATACTGATATCCACAAATATAGCCACAAAGGATCTGCAGATACAGCAACTGCACTTCTCAAACAGTAAAACTTATGGAGACCTAAGGGAAATTAAGATAATTATTATTATGGAGCAAGCTGAAAGCCTGGATAATGAATGACAAAAGTACTAGAAGCCTGATTCTTGACCCATTGCTGAGGCAGCCAAGATGAAACAGTTTTAATCTGTGGGTTATACTGTGACAATTATATATTTTATTTATCAACAAATTCACAGGACTAACAGCTGTCAGAAATGGCTGTAAAATGGGGTTTGGTTTTTTTATGTTTCCCTGCAGACGAAGCAAACTATAGCTGAGGAGGAGCTGAATGAACTCAAAATAGGCAAAACTCACCAGCATGAAGGGCTGTGAAGTCCATAACTCCCTTGTGAATTTTCCAATGACCGTGGCAGGGTTATTTCTTCATTCTGAAATTCAAGCACATGTAAATATTGCAAAAAAACCCAAGTTTCATTTAGAAAGACCTGCAGTCTTCCTGAATGTTTCAAAGAACTAGCACAATGCAGCTAAGCTTTTAAACGTGGCATGATCCACAAAAGCTAAAACTTTACTCTTATTTTTAATCTATTTTCTGAAGTCAATAAATCCCACATGAATGCACTAGGTTTTTGTATGCTTCTTTCTCTGCCTCTTATTTTTTTTCCTGAAAAAATAATTTTCTGAGCAATACATTTTTATCAAACCTGAATATGACTAAGCTTTCAAAAGAATCAAATATCTACTGCTGCTGGGAAAAAATAAGTAGCCTGAAAGACTAGTGACAAGACCTAAGCACCCTGGTAGAGGAAAATCTTGATGTGTGAGTTCCCATTCTCTCAGACCAGATAATCCTCATGGAAGACATTTAATGAAATCACAAACTGGAGGAAAAAAGGAAAATTGAAACCAATTTACTGTGAGACACAGATATACTGGAATATGTGTAATTTCCAGTGCTGGTAAAATTCTTTTCCCCAGATAAACAACTTTTTTTAGACTGATTTTGACCATTCCTTTACAGACATTGTATGAAAGTTTACTTTACTAGGTGATACAGATATTTAAAAAACAAAACAAAGTTTTTTATCTGAAACTTGGAGAGGCACATTAAAGTTTCAAAGATATTAAAAATCCAGGTGATAAGTATTTTTCAGAATAGTAATAATTAAAATTGATTAGATTATTTAAATTTCATTTTCTGGTTATTTTTCATATTCTAGCACTTTCTTAAGGAAACTGAAGTATGTCACAAAAATTTTAATTACCTACAAATAGTTGCAAAGATTTCACAAAGCACACTATGGCAGAATATCAGCTTGATTGCTATCTTTGTGTTAATATAAAGAAAATATAAATAAAATTGCTATTTAAAACCAAGCATCCCTAAAGAAATTGGCATATCATGCTTGTAGCCTGGTGACAAAACAAAATTTTCAATGAACATGGGGTAAGCCTTGACAAGGCAAATATATCTGATAAATGTGAACCATCAGTTTTGCTTGGAGATATGACAATTTAGCAATAAAATCTGAGATATCTTGATAGAGTTTTGAGGGATTCCTTCCTCCATGCACACACACACAAACACACACATCCCCCAGTTTAGTTCTATTGTTTAAAAAGACAGAAAATTAGTTATGCAATAGAGCTATTCAAATTAAACACATCAGATGTCCATTTTCATAGCTATATACACATTAATTTCTTCTTTTTTTAATATAACTAGTGTTCATTCTATCCATTTGAGTTCTTAGAAATACAATGACATGATAGTACAAAGCATATTTTCTGCCAGGAAAATTGGAAAGTGTAAAAAGGAAAAAAAAAAAACCAAACCAGGTCAACAGCAATTTTTGGGTTGAAAAATATGCAATGTAAATTTGGCAAGGCAGCAATGGGGAAAACTAAAGGGAGATTCAAGAAGTAGGCCAGCAAAGAAAAGTATTTGTAGCTCCTATAGATGGTGAAATGGTCAGGCAGCATATAGAGTGGGTATAAAAAGATCAAAAGGTAAAAAGCAATTAACCCCTTGGCACTGGGAATTGGGATTTCTTGACACCACCTGCTAATGCTGGCCTTAAGGGGTTGTAGGATCAAATAATAATAAGGCAAGTTTTGAAATAAAAGCTCTCACTGTAGGCAGTGAGGGAAGGCATTTCAAGTACATTGTGGGCTGCCAAACCAGTATGGTACAAGGGGAAGGGCACAGAAGAAAAATACTCTGAAAGATAAATGGTAAAAATAGTTTTCCAGAGTTGGACTCAGATTTCCTTCAACCTTTTTTTTTTTATTTTCCTGAATTAAACACTCTGTTTTGCCCTATATCTCTGTAATCTATGGCCTCATCCAGCTCTTTCATACACAGATTTAGCTTCCATTTTCTAAGCAAGTTTTCTCTTGAGGTTGTTCAGCCTGGAGAAGAGAAGGCTCTGGGGAGACCTTAGAGCACCTGCCAGTGCCTGAAGGGGCTGCAGGAAG